>SDVV010004121.1:0-20530 GCA_016164225.1 Gammarus roeselii
ACATACGTATTTTTGTAGGGTACGTAATGCCGTTTTTTAGCGTTTTTTTATTGAAGTTTCATTAAAGTGATAACTCTTAGGTTGGTACGCCTGTTTCGCTGAAATTACAGTGGCGGATATGACAGTGGCAGACTTTTGAAGTGGTGGAAAATGCGTGTTGGCTGAATCATCGTTAGGTAGAAAGCACGTGGGATGAAATTTTTTTAGCGGTTATGACAGTGTCCGGCCATGACAGTGAGGTGAAGTGAAGTGGCGATAGTGCGCGTGTGCGGGAATAATTTTAGCGCGAACGCTGGGCTCCCGTTCATTCTTTGACCGCAGTGACACGGATGCTCTTGGCAGAATTTAGATCCCACACTCAGAGCAACGGCAATGCGCAGTGTCTCTGGATCTAGTTGAGTCCCCAACAATGGCACAAGGACTGCATGCATCAAAAGACCAATCTCTCTGCTGGAGGCAGTCAGGAGGCGTGCTCTCGCCGTCTGATCCGCAACAGCAAGCAAACCGATCAGTGTAACCTCTACCAAAGGCGAGTCCCATACTATCTGCTTACTTCTGTCCTGTCCCTCCAAGTTAAGGGATTACACCTCTCTCCCTTCACATCCCGACGGCACTCTGCAGCTCCTCTGTGTCAGCCACAATGTTCACATAGGAAAGAACGGCTTCGACTAAGTCACTCACAGAATGCGTGAACGAGATGAAGGCTGGAAGATCAACATCTCCTGCTCTTTTGATCCCGAGGCCTCCATGACCAACTGGCAAGGTGACTTGGTTCCAAGATCTGTCATAAAGGAGGACATTTGGCCACCCTAGTGACGGCCTCCCTCAAGACCAAATCAAAACTGTTCAGACACTCACCATGATGATAGGCGGGCGATGATCTGAGCATATATTGCAGTTTATAAATAGGAAAACAATTTTTCAGATGTACAAATGCTCGGTGAATTTCTATCTGCTCCAATCGCGTGATCGTTCGTTCTATGTAAGTCATCTTGTTTCCTTCTCAAAGCATCGGGTATACCCTCTTCGGAAAGTTGTGCTCCCAGCATAGTACACTGTCTAATTGGAACCACTCTGACATCAGGTAGCACCAACGTAAAGCATTTCTCTGTATTGTCCAACTCCTGAGGTGAGTGGTCCAAAATGGTCAATTCTCATTTTGTATCATTAACCTCTAACCTAACCGCTTGCAACTGATTAATCAAGAGTGGCATCATTAAGGTACCAGACATTGAACTATGACTCAACAGCTCGGGCAACCTCGTCAACCCCCAGAGAGATCAGCGCTGGTCCAAATGGGTCTCCTTGCTGAATACCAGTGAGCCTGGAGGCAACTGATATTGTCTGAATTGCTGCCCTCCGAACTTGTCTATGGGGGCATCAGTGACACATCAAAGTGAGCATTGAGGCAATTGATATTGCCTGGATTGCAGCCCTTCGATCTTGTCGTTGAGGCCATCAGTGACACATCATGCATTATGTACACATTTTCAAGTGAATGTCATTGCAAGCAATTTTTTATTAATGTTCATTATTTTGACATTAGCAGCATTAACAATCGTGAAAACTATATAATAAAACTTTATAACTGTCCAGTTTGTAAAAAATATTTGAAAACCGGCCAACGACATCAATTAATACAGCGATGTTGGGGTTTCTCGTACATGTACAAGTGTACAGTATTTATTTACGGAATAATCTTTAAAAAGTGTCTACTAGGCTTAGAAAATACAGCATTACTGATCGTCGACCCTGTACCAACGGTCATTCCAATTACTATTTACTGATCCGCACGCCTGCGAAATCGTTAAATATTGCAAACCTGCAAGACCTATTTTATTCGTTATTCCACAATATTATCCATAGCTTATGCTTCATTGATGTGGATCAATTCATCCAAAATTCAATCCATCATAACGAGTGGAGCCCAAAACAATGTTTTGATTACAGCACTGTGAAGTGGCCGAATATGTATGGCACTGATACCTTACCCTATCTATCCCGTTTTGAGATACCACTGATAATGTTTGGTTGCGAAGTACCTGAAGTGGCCTCATCATTATTTCACCATCGACAGGCTCACTTCCACAATCTTGATACTGTATGGATGAAATTCAGGTAGAGAGCGAATGAATTATTCCCTACTCTCCAAAAATATTGTTGCAGTTTTTCTTTATGACGTATTTATATTTGTATGAGTTATTACCTGTCCTAAACTGAGTTACCTAAAACTCTTGTGAGTACCTCAAGAACAACAGCTGTTATTCGTCGGTTCTGCGTTTTAACGGTGCCGTACGTTGTAGAGATGCTGCTGCGCAGTATCTCTACTAAATATGTTGAGAGGATCACTGGAGATTGTTTCATTAACCTCAATCGCCATTATGAAACTACGGTAACATCATTCCAACATCTCCAGGAGTGTTGTTTCCTCAACGGTTTAAATGTTTCATAGAAAAATAACAGACTTGTGTTATTGCCAAAGTTCGGTGTTCGGTTAAACCATTAATGATAAAGCTACCAAAAATACACTCATCTTGGAACGAGTTTCTTCACTTAGATTTTTAACACGCGTATAATTACAAATTGGAATTTTGAGATTCACTTTTGCTCCATTGAGGAGGAAAAATTCCTACCTAAGGTGACATAAAAAGAAAGAATAACCTGCACCAGTCGCAACAAGAACAATAAAGCATATGAAAGCTCAGTTAAATAGAACTGATTGAATGACACTGAAGTCTCTCTTCACTACTGACACTACTTTAAAATGTGTCAGGCTGTCAACCTCAAAAAAATAGACGTTCTGTGGTCCAGTCGCGGCGATTGAATGTAATATTTTTTCAGGGTATCTGGCGTGGGAACGATATGACCGCAGAGTGATATGACAGCAGAGTGACCGCAGATCTGACCACAGAGTGACATCTTCTAGTAGGGGAAGGTATTTTTTGTAACTGCTTTTGGAAAATGTTGCAAAAATTATTAGCAGAAATCGCCGAAAAATAGCTTTTTATTACCGCTAACAATTCTTGAGCGTAGAAATCAGCAGTCAGAGATTGGTGTAAATACATGCATAGCTCATTGTTTACACAGTTTGGATGAAGTGTAACAGTCAAACATTATGCTCCAATCTTTTACAAGCAAACGAGCGAACAACGTGAGATAAGCCGAAATTCATGAATTTGAAAGAGGTTGGAAGAAATCGATGAAGGGCGTGTATGCTGCCGAAAAATGCAATTTAATATTATTCAAATTACAATGCCTTTCTGGATGACTGATTGACTGTTTGTTCGTATAATATTTTAACAAGGAAACCATACTCGTAGTCTCATGCTTGCTTGTTTTTCAGAAAAAAAAAATATGGAAAATCTTCGGTTATTATTATAAAAAATACAAATATATTGCCACTGTTATGACAAAAAAAACTATTTATAAGAATGAAGACATTCATCACTAAGGAGATAAAAAAATCCGATTCATATCAAACAAAATATGTCATGAGCATTATCGATAATTAATAATTGTTTCATGTCAAATCATACCCAATTATAAAATTTATTTTCCCTAATAGTACCGGACATTGGTTTCCCTAGGAGTAGCGATCCGTGTAATTACATTGAGAGATCTTAGCTCTATGTTATGTTATGTCCGACAACACTGGACCAATGATGATTAAGCGAATATCATTCTGGTTGAATGGACACAAATTGCAGTTGATCATCAGATATGTCACTAAAAAGTCTCAAAAGTATAATGAAGAAATGATGGATTCACACTCACTGATTCAAAAAGGAGCATAAACGTTTCACAATTAAACTAAGAAAGTAACATGTATACTCTGATATCAACTTGTCACACCAAATGGAGGTATAATTACGAGCCAGATTAGTCAGAGTCGTGAGGCGGTAAGATAAGTCATTATAGGCCACAAACGTATTTGTAAAGCTGGCTATTTGTTGGTATGCCCGTTCGTCCGCAATAGGCGAGCAGGATAAAAGATGTAAGAGATGAAGTGCCATCGAGAAAACCTATTCCAAAAATGCTGTGTTGGCAAAATATGCAATGTTGATTTTCAGTAAGCAATGCTTTATAAATAAAATACTGCTTGGCATTTTCGATGTTGGATTTATTCGCAATGTAACCGAGAGCAATAAGACGCATGATGCAGTCATATTGCAACATCGTCATGTGGTATCCTACATATGTGTATCGGGGTCAGCTCGCGGAGAGTTTGACCCCACGGCCATGCACAGTTCAGGTACTGAAGCTCTAGTTCCCAGTGTGGTCTCGACGGGTGTACGAGCAATATTGTAGTTTTCGCTGCCAGGGTACATTAATTATACATTATCAGATAAGGTTATGTGGATACCTACTATTGTGAACTATTTCGAGAATTAGCAAACCATGAGTATACATTAACCAAGTTAACATGGTTTCTTTGCATTATTTATTAACATAAATTTATAATACCATCAACATAACCAAGGGCAGTAACTGCACCTACACAGCTGCTAATAACATCCATGCTGAAAACATTGGTCAGCCTGTCAGGCCTAGACCAGGCTACACTGTCGAATGGTCGTGACAGTTAAAATGTCCCACCCCACTAAAAAAAGACGATAAATTAAAACCCATTGATGCGTCGTGCGTGATCATATTGTAAACATTCATTACTCTTTAACCAGGACAACTTATTTCTGTCCTTTTGGGCGTTTGTGTTTGTTCATAGGATCAATTTTGCCAGTTTCTGCTCTCATTACACATCAAAGTTTACCTTTATTCCGCTGCTTTATCAGTTACCCTTACATCAGTTGCATTATCACCATGGTAATGTGTAAAAAAATATCTGGCAGATGTAATATTCAATGATTTTTATTTTCTACTGCGATCTTTAACCGATGTGTTAGCATTGCGGTTTTAAATTTTTCTCCTCGAATGAACACTAATCATTTGAAGGTAATATATAGAAAGTATTCACGTACGAAAAAATAGTTACGTACTTATATGTCACCTTCATAAATACATGTGATTTTGATCCTTTTATACTCTTCAAAAATGATTATACCTCAAATTTCAATGTTCTGAGTACCTCGATTCCTATGTGGGAAGGATTGTACTAGAGGGAGCTGAGGGGAAATCTTGAGTGAAGAGAGCGTGCAACGTAGTTGGTACACTGAAGGGTGTGATGTGCTGAGGACATTGGGTCTGGCAACAAAGAGGAGGCACTTGGCCCAATTGAGCACTACGAGCCGAGGCATGGAGGGTGAGAGCGATAGAGAGAAGAAGGTTGAAAGTTTTCAAGATGAAGTGTGTGTGATATATGGCTGGAGTGACGCTGATGGATATGATCAATAATGACGTTGTTATATTAGAACGAATGTTGAGAAAGTTGGATTCACGTGTTTTCCTGATGTAGTTCTGACATATGATGAGGATGGGTGAAGGGGACTGGTGATAAGAGTGCCAAAAGCGGAGGTGAGGATGAGTGAAGTTTGAATAAGGATGACGTGAAGCTGGCTTTAGGGTGGATTAACATAGTTTAGAAGGTAGGGAGATTGGCGCGAGTGAAGAATGATTGTGAATGGACTAGTTTTGACGCGGCCTCGAAACACTTTCCTGCCCTCGTCATCTGGTGTAGAAACGATACGGATGTTGGTGGGAAAGGGTTGACAAATATGACGCAATAGGGGTAAACCAGTGAAAGCTGTCGGGCCCTACAGCTCATACGAGCTACATTGCAGCCTGTGTGCGAGTGCATGATAGGAGTGTGAGGTACGCCTTGGCGTCGACCACCCACGTCTGGAGGATTCGGTCTGGTGCCTGCATCTCCATAATATCCCCACAACATAGGTAATATGATTAATGACCACCTCTGAAATAAATGCTTCGGCTCCCACGTTCTCCCAAAATGCCACGCGTTTTACGACAGCAACTCCATCTAATAAACGTGAGCCTTGTCTCCCATCAGCGATTTATCTCCAATTACTGTACGCAATTATGGTTGGTTTAGGAAAAATAATCTTTCACTTCTGCGAGAGCTAGCTCCCATAGCAGTGCCTTGATGGCATGGGGCAGTTCTTGAGCTGTGAGGATGCTGGACCTACAAGGTCTGTACTCTGGAATTGGATCATGGAGCTGTATGATAAATCGGATTGTTGGGCGAGGTGGGACAAATCAATTTCGTTCATCGAAGCGCGTATGAAATTTATTTGTAAAGCTCACAAAATATAAAAAACGCAAAGGTAGAGGTTATAGAAATATGTTTAATAACTGCCAATAACGATAGAACAGCCAATAACGATAGAACTGCTAATAACGAGCAGTTCTATTTATTAAAACAACGGCAGTGCTAAAATGTTGCATATTATCAACGCAGGAGCGAAACTGATGTGAACATCACAGGTGAAGGAACCTACCCTGTCGAAAAAATATGTGCATATCAAACTTATATCCCTCTCAGGGAGGTTTAAGCAGATGTCCAATGATACAGTGATCGATATCATCAGTAATTAATGTGATATTTGACGGCGCTTGAATTGTATTGTTTAATATAAGTCTACATACATCATGTGCCATCTTCAGCACGATTCATTAACGTTCATCATCCAGCCAACGTCAGAAGGCCGTTATTATTGTGAGTGGAAATCGTGTAAAGTAGAGCGACTTGGGGATAATAGAGGGACGATTGGTTTGGAAGAGTTGAATGAAGAGCAGCATTGACTCAATCTAGATGATGATTGGCTGAGGGAGAAAGAAAGTGAAATCTCTGAGGTTGAACCTGAAACGGGTCTCACCAATAGAATTTGCTGAACACCTTTAGCGCCTGATGTCGCTAAAGGTGTTTAGCGATATCAGTTGTAATCAAGCCACGTTGGAAAGCGTGGCAGATCACCAGATTTGAACAAACACTGTTAGTTGACCTCGCGGATAAGGACTCTTTTCATGTAAATGAGTGAAGGTAGCGGGGATTTTCATCTGAATCATAGTGTCAACCAACTTGATTATGTAAGTAATACGCAATCATCATTTAAATGCACGATTTACATTTGAGATCTTACATTGCTGTTTACCCAACAGACCCTCCTGATATTGTGTCCTACACATACAGTAACAAAATTACAGGCCTCAGGAATTTTCCCGACTGTGTCCTTCAAAGTATGTCTTCAAGTTCCTAAGAGTCTGGATTCCGAAATATTTAAATTATTTTATTTTCCTCCGGTTCAAATTGCTGCGACTGCATACCAAGCTTTAATTTATTTACGGGTTATTATGAGGATGGTTCATTGGAGACATCGTATCATTCAGTGGGCAACATCGTATCATTCAGGGGGCAACATCGTATCATTCAGTGGGCTACATCGTATCATTCAATAGGCAACATCGTATTATTCAGTGGACAACATCGTATCATTCAGTGGGCAGCATCGTTTCATTCAGTGGGCAACGTTGTATCATTTAGTGTGCAACATCGTATCATTCAGTGGACAACATCATATCATTCGGTGGGCAACATCGTATCATTCGGTGGGCAACATCGTATCAATCAGTGGGCAACTTCGTATCATTCAGTGGGCAACATCGTATCATTCAGTGGGCAACATCGTATCATTCAGTGGGCTACATCGTATCATTCAATAGGCAACATCGTATCATTCAGTGGACAACATCGTATCCTTCAGTGGGCAACATCGTATCAGTGTACCACCGTACCACCTTCAGTAAATCTTGCCATAATTCGATTGCAGACCGGAAATGTCTGAGTGATGGATGTGAATGGGACTGCCGCTGTCCATCTAAAAAAAGTAATTGAGAATTATCACATCCATTCCATCAACCTCTTCTTTGTGAACACTAACGTCCTTAATACAACACCTTTATAAACGTAATTCGCTTGTCGTGTACCTTCACCCTTATGGATATATGCCATGGGCACTATTTCGATACTTCGGAATTACACACGTAAGCCTTTCATGACATGGGTAATGTTCTGACTTTGACAAGTTTTACAATCATGCAAACTCGCTACAAGCATCACCTAACTGAACGAAGATATTATGTTGAACTGAGTCAGTTTTGGTCTCTGGCTCGTGAATTGAGAAGAATCGACAAATGACTTTGAAGCGCTTAATAATCGATTTTTTTTTCATTTAAAAGATTTTAATATGCATTTTAACTTTCGCGTTTCATATAATGCCTCTGATGAATAAGTTTACAATCTAATGTATAGAAGCGCGACAACATTGCGCTGACAGATTCCTTTCCGCGAAATCGGTAATGGATTACTGAATAACGAATATTGTTCGTAACGTGTATAATTGAGCATATGGGTAATATATAATTTGAAGTTAGAATAATTTACCAAATTATGGTCTCTGCAATAAAAATTCAAAGCGCACCTTGAGGAGCAGACCTTGACCTGCAAAAAGAATGCAGTGTATGTGATTGCAGCGAAACATCAACAAATTAACTTATATACCCTCAGAAAACCCGTAATGAGACCTGAATGAGACTCGTTATCTTTATGAAATGCGTTAAAACTACGACATTACGTTTATCATATCCTAAATAACTGGCGATAATCAACTGGCACCACCACTGATCGGCGTATGTATGGAAAATGTCGTATGAAGGAAATGGACGAATATTTATGAATGATTATACTGAGGTTATTTGTGTTACAATAAGATATTAAAAGTGAGACATTTTGTTCGGTATCTTGTGATGTAACGTCATTTGAGTTTGTGTTTGCAAAGTTTGCAAGCTGAGTTAAAACTGAGATCCGATGAGACATTTTAAAGATGATTAACAAGCCTCTATTATGTTAAAGCTCCCAGAGTGAATAATCTGCACCAAAGGTCCGTCACAGCAACACCTAATTGCCTATAAATCGCTCGACGAGCGATGAATGATTCATTCCGGATGCCTCACATAGCAATAACCTAATTCATCTTGACTCACACGCCTTTGATTTTGTTCATTAATGGGTAGGTAGGGCGGAATCAATAGGCAATAATAGCTTCCTGATACTGAGCCGGGAGCGACTGCACCAAACTGTGTCATTATCCTGCATAGGAGACCTGAATAATGGTCTATTTCTATGGACTGAGGAATTGCAGTTTCATGGGCAACATATTTGAATAATTTCAATTCGATAAGGAATTCGAAAACATTATTCTTCCATAACCACTTCGAAATTTATTGTTCCACTGCTGCCCTAATTTGCTCCATTTTGAATGTTGTAAAGGTTGCCCTTATTTTGGCCTACGTTGGTGACGGGGACGGAACGCTCGAGACCGCTAGAGCAGTTCCCTCTACAGTATTCTCCTATTGCTGATAAACACGTTGTCTGTGTACATGACACATTTCATCATCCTGATTAAATTATTGAATTGACGCCTTTATGAACTGACTCCTGCGTAATACCATCTATTATAAACGTGTAATATTAACTCCAACTGCTCAATATTCGCAGCAGTAAATGATGTTATATATCGGTAAAAAATGTGTTTTGAGCTGAATAAATGGGGATGCTCTCCTGTATGCATGTAATACTGTGTCAAGATGGTCAAAACTATGCAATGTTGTTGATTACGAAAAAATAGATTGATCGTCTCCACGACAGACTATCCTTCTGGCCGCTGACCCAACCGCGTTTGGTTCGTCAATACTCGCCTTTCCTCCACAACGAAGCGACTTTTGAGAAGATGTTTTCAACCCAATCGACTGAGTAATATGTAGCTATCTATCTAACCATGTAATGTTATCGTCAGGAGGAAATTTAGGCAACTATTTTCACAAGCTTATTGCGTGGTTACTCACGTAACTTAATTCTTATAGTCATGCTCGCCTGAGAGCAAATAATATCATAACAGACACATGATGAAGAACTATAAAGCTATTCCATAGGTATGGAGTATAGGAACTAATTGATAAGCCCCGCAAGCACAGCTCTAAATATTACATTTTTCCCACATCTAGAAGCCTTCCGCCAGCTAAGGGCGGCACTCGACGACTGGTCTTGCGTCGTCCTGAGGCACGACGAGTTGCGGTTGCTCGAACTCGATTTATAAGTGTCACGTATTTTGAAAATATATGTTAGGCATTCATTTAAAAGGTCATTTTCCGTCTTTATTCGAGTTGATCACATACTATAATAGTGCATTGACTATAGAATGTGATCACATACTATAGTGCATTGACTTAGAATGGGATCGCATACTATAGTACATTGACAATAGAATGTGATCACATACTATAGTGCATTGACTATAGAATGTGATCACATACTATAGTACATTGACTATAGAATGTGATCACATACTATAGTACATTGACTATAGAATGTGATCACATACTATAGTACATTGACTATAGAATGTGATCAAGTAACATAGTTCATTCGATCAGAGAAAGTGATTGATGGGGAGAAGAAAATTGATTCGAAGGGAATGATTGGTTTTGCACATCACGAATCTGGTAAACGGATAAATTCTTGCATATAATGACGACATAACCAATTACTGGCCGCTTACGAGACCCGCCCTCATAACGCATTGAGCTGCAATGCATGCACTGTGCAGTTACGAGGGCCTTCAGTAAACTAACACGTCTTGTCTATCACTTCAATGGGGGCCACGATTTAAACATTTCGGGTTGTGATATATTGAATTCCAGCACAAATTTGTAAAAAAAAAAATATAAACATTTGTTAACTTTATTCAATTTATTTCTTTACTAAGTGTAGCATGTTCACTTCCGAAATAGTAATAATATCCATCATGTTTGATACCACGTCACTTTATGCCTTTTCGTATCGGTTGTAAGAGGCCCCAGGTTGATTGTTTTTGCCTCTGGCCTGCGTTCCGATTTGATGTGTATATTGTAAGATGGTAATACGAATAATATAAACTGATATAAATCTGTTTTCCATGTAAAAAAAAATGTTAGTTGTGTTCCATCTGCCTCAAAGAAACAAAGGAATCTTCATTTTTTATTTAGATTTTTATAGAGACGGTGCAATAAGACAAAACAATTATATTATGATTAGCTTATAGGTATGAGCTACGGGTGCAAAAGTCTTGCAAATGTGAATCGAATTGATAGTATTGTTTCCTGAAAGTATTGATAGTATTGATTTTGATAGTGATAAAAGTGATAGTATTGTTAGTGATAGTATTGATAGTATTGTTTCCTACGCATTATGAACAGATATTTTCCGTTTAGAAATTTGAAAGTTTCCCTGCAAAGCGAGACAGTAATTGAATACTGAAATTTTTAAATGCTGTGTTTCAGGTGGGTATTTAAATATCGTTCTGTAATTTATTGCAGTCAAAAATCAAAAATGTAACACGAATTAAAATAGATAATAATTACCAACTTTATTAACAATTATCATGGGCATAGTACAACTGATATATCTACCGTCATCAAAGGTCACAATGCTGTGTAGATCTCGCACCACCAGTAGGTGGCACAGTCAGGAGGTCACAAAATGATGGCACACAATTGAAAAAAATATTGGACGAACAACTTTATCTTGCCCATGTGCACAGCACTCTCCATCATCATAAAAAAGGACGATGAAGCGAGCGTATCATGCATTATAGAGAGATTCCAACGAGGATTATACCTGAAAAACTCACGACTCGAATCATAGGGCTGTGTGCCTCTTCACGAAACAGTGTCTTGATGAGATTGGATTGTATTTCAGCTAAAACTCCTGCCCGCTGACGTCGATCGTGAGACCTATGACAGTCATTTAAATGTGGCATTATAACTCACCATTCATTTCTCACGCTATATTGGAAGAAAATCCTCCACAATACATTACAATATATCTGATGTGAATATGACTTGAAGAGATGGATTTTAGCTTCTCATGGAACAATCGATAATTTCCGTACCACCATGTAACCAACTACATTTGGCCGCACTGTTTGCTTTACAACAGCATCCTTGCCATCATTTCAATCCGCTGCGATGATACGCCTTACGTATTTAAATTCATCTGTATTATAATGAGTAACACCAACTGGTTTTATTTCAGTCCCATTGGTCTAACTTGCATACACTCAGTTTTGTTTAGGGCAATATCATGGGGTGCAGCAAAGTTGCGAGAAATATCGAGAAACTTCACCTAGGCTAAGAGGGTACGTGCTTACATTAATAAATCATCTGCATAACTATGATTGTTAACACAGCAATTGGCGACATGGCAACTTTTGTTCACTCTGCACGACTTAAAACAATGATGAACTACCTCATCGCACAAGGAATTCCATTTCCTTGAACAAAAATACATGCAAATGCACAAAATTAAGAGGGAAGCCTCTCAATACTCTTTCCGATCGAAGTCCAATCATATACTGTAGCGAACGTCTTCTGCGCGCAAAAAAAAATGAAAATGTAGACGAGTCCCTATTTCTGTAATTTCTTTCATTTTTAGGACTACGGCTCCCTTTTAATCTAATCAGACTTCGCGGTAGTCAGAAATGTTTGCAATCAAGAAAAACTGATAACCTGCTCAAGACTAGGACACTGAGCTGGCAATGTCAATTGCCCGAACTTTATCCATGGTTCCGTGGTCCTTCGTTTTCATTTCAGATGGGAACCACAATTGCAGGCAATAACTCTCCAGGTAGCTGCTGAACAGGTCTGCATTCAGTAAGAAAGCGAGCAAGTACTACAATCAGCCTACGGGAAGTATGCTCATACACTGCATTAGGTACGTTGTCGCTCATAATGACTTAGCTATTTATGTGACTTTTGGCCATGCTCCAAACTTCAGCCACAGTGATCATTTCGTTAACAGCAGGAACATTGTCGTGGGCGTTTGAACCTAGCCTCAATTCTCTTCCGTGTCAACAGAGTTCGCAATATCATGGAAGTGCTCTCCCCAGACCCTTCGAATGTTCGCCTCCCCAGTTACGCCTGCCACCTCGCGTGGAAGTGCTTCGTTTTCGGATTGGAGGCCACTATACCTTAGAATAAAATCGCATTGCTTTCTCTCAGCTTTGTTAGAAGCGCCTGCGCAGGTAACTGCTGCTCGCTCTCTCTCGAGGACGAAACTCTCTATGGAACCCGGACTTTGCAATAGGGTTTAATACCGCAACTGGACCTCTCCGTGGCCACACAGTAAAATTTCAATTAAACCAGGCGTCCCGAACAGCATAGTTCAGTTGCCTTCCTCGTTCATGCCAACCAGTAACGTAAATATTTGCACAGCTCTCTGGCAGCAAGAACAACCCGCTTTGCAGTTAATATTCACTGCGGCATGCAGCCGTACAGGTCATTCACTCGTACGTTATCAACGCCATCGTTCACTATGCAAGACCATTAGGAAGATTTCTAAGAAAGACATCAAGAAAAGATGTTCGGGGAGTTTACATTCGATATTCTGGGAGTCTGGGAGGCTGCATCCCCTCTACACTCAAAATTACCCCTTAAATAAGGTGATGCATGCAAGCAACATCGGAGAGCAAGTGACATCAAATTGTAGCCTCTAACAACAGCGAGGACACAGCAACATAATCGACCCATAAAGTGGAAATGACCTGTGATTCACATGTGTGTACGTGTTTTACAGGCATGAAAAAATTTAATTGTACCTTTCCTGCAATGAAGCATCTGGGTCCTTTTTTTATATTATTGTATCAATGATACAATCAACAGCGTTCCGTTCTTGACACTCAATCAAAACTCAATCTTCATACAAAGGCACGGTACCTTACTACAGCTACTTCAAAAACAACGTGTACGTGGATGTAAATGGCGTGTGGCTTGTGTTGATTCATTTGGTTTTACAATGAAAAATAAATCGTATGTTCGTCTTCGAAAGTCCAGATGATGATCTTATTGTTGCTTTGATTCTTCAACAAATTAATGATCGTCTAGTAGCGCATTTTGCGGCACAGAATTGCTGCTAAAAAAATCACGATAGAAGTTAGTAATACTCGATGTTTATCCATTTTCATATTAGATTGCCACCCTGACTAGCACCGAATTACCTGCGTTTGATGAACTTCGGTCTCACGCTCTGCATACCAACGGTTATCCAGCCCCGTGCCTAGATAATCGATGGTATTCAGAGTGGATGGGCAAGCTACCACTACACAATAGCTTTCCATCAACTTCGCTAGGGAGCATTAAATATGATCCTAACATATTGCATCTCAATTCTTCCCTATTCACCAACGTGCTTTTCGGAAACAAATATGCTATTCATGTTTTTTTCATTATCTATTGATATTCTGGATTACATATATCAATCAGCTGGGTAGCAAAAGATCGTCAGCTGGAATAATAAAGGGTATCATGTTTACAATGAATCGACAACAATCAGTTAAACTCGATAACGCAACTATGTCAAATTCGGCCACAGTTGTCTTTGGGGTCCCTCAAGGTTTGTATCTTGGCCCTTTGCTGTTCCTGGTTTTTGTAAATGACATCGACTGTAAATTACCAAAAAATCAAGCGAAAATGATAATATACGCCGATGATGTTCAAATATTGCTTTCCCGAAAGCCGTCGGATCTGAATGCACTGAAAGACGACGCTGAGATAGCTGAAATCTTGGTATGATAAAAATGGACTCAAGCTCAACTCTGAAAAAACAAAATGCATCTTGTTCGGCTCAAACTCAAAAAGAAAAGCAGTTCCAATGAATTTCTCTATCAGGATAGGCAAATCTGACATTCCTGTTGAAGATAAAGTTATAAGTCTGGGAGTATGGTTTGATCCCGATTTTTCCTTCAAACACCACGTAACTACTCTGTGTTACAAGCTGAATGGAACACTTTTGTTCCTAAACTTCGCAAAGAAAGAATTGGATTTCAAATCAAGGTTACTGATTGTCCACGTTTTAATATTTTCTCACATTAACTACTCTCTTTCAATTTTGGGAAATGCACCAAAACCCAAAGGAAGAAAGTACAACGTTGTATAAACTCTGCAGCAAGAATAACATGCGATGGGAACCACAGAAAACGAGACCACGTAAGTCCTCTCCTCGAAAAATTACAGTGGCTCGATATAGACAACAAACTGACTCTCCATGAGTCGATCAGAATTCATAAAAATCTTCTAGAAAAACATTCACCCGGCAGCCAAAGGCACATATATTCTCGAGGTGAAAAGAATAATCGATTCACAAGAAATAATGAAACTCTGCACGTTGAACACAGGAAAACAGAAACTGCCTGTCGAGCTTTTTCGATTACTGGACCAAAATCCTGAACAACCTCCCAACAAGTCTCAAAAATCTTGAATCCAACAAGTCCTTCATGAATAGGCTTGATGAACATCTGTTGACCGATCTATTCAAAACGGTAACTTTGCCAACAAACACAAGCTAAATGCATAATACCAATTACAAGTAAACGCATTTCTGTTCATGAGCGACCACCACCACCATAACTCTTAACATTAAGACACCATCTAATCATTTATACTCAGACGATACATATATTTTCTATGTTGTTACCGATCACAATTGTCTTAGCCAATTACCATAAGTGTTAACTAGCATTTTGTCTATTTCTATGTTTTAAATGTTCCACTCGTTTTAGTATAATTAAAATACAAACTCATTTTTTTCGAGGAACGATAGGCAGCGTCTAACTTGACAACGGCTTACTCGATTTTAATATAATTCATTAATTTATTTTTAACTACTACTGTACCATTTTTGATGGTACAGTCATTGTCTTATAAGCTATCATTTTGCTTTGTTTTCTATAACAGATGTATATTCATCCAACTTGTGTACTCCAACATTGTATTATTTCTGATTGTCAATCATTTCATCATTTCCTAGCGGTCTTGAAGTGTGTGTATTGGGTGTTCAATTGTTTGACGTTTTTTTTCTATGTGTGTGTGTGTATAACTTATATCGGCTATTCAACCCTTCATTATTAATACAATGGTTTAGACCCATCCTTACAATATGTTAGTGCTTTTCGATTTCCCCAACCCTGTATTGCATTCATATCCTCCGTATAATTCACGTTATCCATCCATATCGTTGTCATCGTACAATAATATAGTCTACTCATTACAATATGTTAGCACATTTTGATGTCCCAGCCCCATGTTCTCGGGACTCGAACCACATGCATGCGGGATTTGCCCCCACATGTACAGTAGCGAGCACAAAATCGTTTATGATTTAAACTTAGTGAAATTTTCGATGTCAGTTTTTCGCTCTGTATGTAAACTCAACGGAAATTGGATCAATATTACCCATTAAGAAGCTTTTTCCACACATGGTACTGTAAGGAATTTCTATATGAAGTTAAATTCCACGTGGAGAGAGTCGAATTTGTTTTTCCGGTTACAGACTAACCATAAACGAATTTTTGCTCGCTACTGTACTTGTTATTTTCCACACGCAAGTATTTCGTTGTTTAACAGCCCCCAAGTACTTTTATTTCTCAACCCCGCCTGTCATTGTTTTTCCCAACGCTATGTAGTCTTTTTTTTTTGTCAAAATAGACATTTCTGAAAGTGCATAGATGATACTATTGTAAATAATATTTCGCTCCATGTAATCCGAACCGGCGGCCCCTAGAAATGAGCAGTAACAAATTCAAATCGAACTTTCGAAGAACAATAGGTTGCTCCCAGCACTGACAGAGGCCAACTCGACGAGAATATAACTTATTGAATCATATCTACCATTTACCGTATCATTTCTGATGATACAATTATTGTCACATAAGATAAAAATGTGCTTCATCTTCTATAACAGAAGTATATTAATTCGGTTTCTGTACTCCAGTATCGAATTATTCTGATCATCAATCATTGGATCATTTCCTAGCGGTCATGAAGTGTAAATATTTCAGTGATATGTATATATTTTATGAATAACTTATGTAGTCTATACACCACTTCATTATTTCATACAATGTGTTATACCCATCTTTCAATATGTTAGCGCATTTCGTCATGAAATATGTATATCCAGTGCTATGTATATATTTTATGTACAATTTATGTCACCTATTCAACCCTTTAATATTCATATCTTACATCATCTTTACAATATGTTGACGCATTTCGATTTCCCAACCCCATGTTCTCAGGATTTCTAAGCCCCATGTGTTGGCGGTTTTCCCAATCCTATGTATTTCGTAATTTTCCCAACACCATGTATTTCGTGATCGCCCCACCCCATGTATTTCGTGCCAGGCATTCCTGATTCTTACCTCAAATAAGAAGTTGGCTGTCGATCATTGATTATAATATTATAATTTACAATCTGTCACATGAAATCAGATCCAGCGGCGAATTTCGAATTGAATTTTCGTTTACGTTAATTCAAATAGTGTTCACAACAATAGAGTTTTATGTGTACTATTTTGAATAAATGAAAATCCATTGCCAGATGATTGATGTAAAGGTTTTAATAATAATTTAATAACTATACTAATTGTCATCCATATATGTAGGTATGTGTGTGCCCATATGAATGTGTATTATACTGATTGTCATCCATACAAGTAGTTGGGTGTGTGCACATATGAATGTGTAATGTACTGATTGTTCATCCATATATGTAGGTAGGTAAGAGCACATAGGAATGTGTATTATACTAATTGTCATCCATATTAGTAGGTAGGTGTGTGCACATATGAATGTGTATTAAACTGATTGTCTTCCATGTATGAAGGCAGGTGTGGGCACATTTGAATGTGTATTACACTTTTTGTCATCCATATATGTGGGTAGTCGTGTGCACATTTGAATGTGTATTTGTATGTGTACATGTATGATGGTATATTCTGAATTCCATTCAGTTCGATGAAGGCGAGCCAGCAGCACTCTAGAAATGAGTTGCGATGTATTCTTTTTCGATTTATCAAACTCATGCACATGTTTTTTTTAAGATTTTCGATAACATATATTGTGAATCATGTTTTGAAACATGATGTAGCTACAAACCGGCCGCCGACAGATGCGCTGTCACGAATTCATTTACCTCTCGTTTCGCTAATTCAAATAGCGCATATGAAAACTAAGTTTGATGTATTATACCTAAGCATTGAAAACCCATTGCTAGACCATGGAATTTAATGATTTAATAATAATAATAATAATAATTTTTGAATTCGAACATGAGTGTATGATATGAAACCCCATTTAATCAATGCCAAATCCCCGATACAGTAAACTTTGTATGCGATCGTACCTATGATACTGTACATTTTGCTGTTATCCCTTATTATTTATATCCGATATATAATGCTGTGTGATATTTGATGCAACAAAAATAATCAACACATCTTATCCCTGAGTCTCATTCACTTGTGAAAGAGAGACCTTATTCATTCTCTACTACGGGTTGATCCATCAGGAAAAACGTTGAATTGGAAATTCGTGCAGAGATTTATGATCAGCGCATCAAAGATGCGAAAAAATCAGCCACATCTTCGTAATCGCGCAATCGTAAATTTCATTTTAAAAAATGTAGTTTCTAATGTGATGCCGAAAGAGGCAAGACTTGCTTAACAATGGTAACAGCAAATCAACTTGTTCGAAAGGAGATTCAGAATGATCCTACCCTTTCCTCGCGACTGGCTGGAAAATAGACTTACATCCAGCTTCTGTAATATTCATAAAATTCTTCTTGCGCAATTAAAAATGTTGCCGTACAAGTTCCACAAGTACCAAGAACTATGTGTAAGTCATAGGAATCATCGTTTGTCTTTTTTTTCTGGGTATCAGTTTTAGACACTGATCCACGATTAAATAATATAGTACGAAAAGTAGATTATGTTTAGGCCACACGCTAATCATCTACATTCAAGGTTCTGGAGGGTCTGGGACCATTATCATTACGTAATTTCTGTCAATAATCTGCCGAACGCGAAACCATGGGAGAAGTCAGTCGAGCAGTCACGTGCTCCCATCGTAGATCAATACCTTGTGCCATCAATTTGGGGGAGTTTTCGAAATCGAATTGTATTGTCGAACTTTTATTTATAGTAAAACGCACAAGCCTACCATCTTTTAGTATTTACCAGGTAGGAAAAGTGATGAATGTAAATTTTATGTGATTCCATTTTGTTACAAAATACACTCTACAACTGAGCATACAGCTTGAATATTCTCGATAACCTGCCACCTGTTCTACTAGTTCTACATTGCCTTCATTGATAGCCGCAGATCCGCGGTCAGTAATTATTGTGGCCAGTGATGTACTATAGTCTAGATGGCTTGTAAGCCGAGTTAGGTGTTACCCCCCCCCCCCATCCGTGTTATCATTCCGCCTCAGGACTGGGCTGTCGAAATGCTAATCCAATTAGCGGTCAGTTAGCGTCGGGAACTGAGTTAGCAGCCGCGGCAGCAGCTGCGGTTGATATGGCAACGTCTACTGCAGGAATGGCGACGCCATTCCAGATGGCCGTATCATGTGTGCAGTATTGGAACAAACAATACGTGATTGTTCGATTAATCGGTGTTCTATTTTGTCTTGGAGTATCAAGCACTACTGCGCACACTCAATAACCGGTTGTTTGGATGGTAACAGTTTGATGCTTTTAACGTACACCATTCTAAATTTTATATCAAATCATAAAATGCAATTTATGATGAGCAAACCTATCACCTCATCAGACCGATTGTGGACTCATTCTCTCGTTATATATTTGAGCGAGAATTTAAGATTCATCGAGTATTTGTTTCATTTATAACTGTCTGACCGGCTTTCAAAATTATTGAATGGATTTAATGCACCGGATAACTGAAAAATTAAATGTGGCTGATTCCTTCTATTGTGTCAACTGTGACCAGTAAAATAGGATTATACATAAAATAAATACTTCCACTGTATGTGTTATCTGGTTTAACATTGTGAACGGGATGAAAGTTCTATTTGTTTTGAGCAATAGTGTAAGTCACACTTCGTATTTGTTAAAACTTCTTCGGAATTTGCTGCCCAAAACCATACCGTTTGCTAAGTTATACATAATCACAGACGCATCGATGATCTCAGCGCTGACTATACTCTCAGAGGCACCAGTCGATCTCTCAGAGGCGCCTATACTTCCAGTAGTAACATCGCTCTCAGTAGCATCGATGCTCTCATAGGGCATTATTCTCACAGAGGCACCGATACTTGAAGAGGTATCACACTCACAGGCACGTACGCTCCGGGGTTCTGATACTGACTGAGTTACCAATACTCTCCTTGGCACCTATACTGTCAGAGGCGACGATTCAATCAGAGGCATCGATACTCCCTGAGCCGTCCGAACACTCAGATGCACCGATAGGTCCAGAGGTGCCCTGGCTCTTTGGCTCCCAGAGGAGGTGTTACTCGCAGCGGCGGCGATATTCTCAAAGGGAACGACGCTGTCGAGGCTTTGATTCTCTCTGAGCCATCGCCACTCGGAGACGTCGATACTCCATGAGGCAGCGATACTTTCCCCGCACCTATGCTATAGTGGGCATGAAGCACAGTTTCTTACAGAAAACAGTTGTTTACTTTCGGAATACCTGAAATCAATTGAATTCCTGAATGCAATTACAATCC
>SDVV010004122.1:0-20530 GCA_016164225.1 Gammarus roeselii
AAGCTAAAGTCATGACAGATTAAACTCGCAGGCCTAGAGGTAGACCGGAGTTTGGGTGGATGGATGGTCTGAAGCAGGCGTTGGGAAGAAGAGACATGAATGTGGAGGTGGCGAGAGAGGGTGCAATGAACAGGCGTGAGTGGAGAATGGTTGTGAATGGTTGATTTTGACGCTGCTCTGATGTGCTTTCCCGCCCTTGGCATCCCGCTGTCGGGATGGTCGTGGGTGGGGGGGGCCCGGCCATTATGACGCGGCGGGGGTAAACCAGTGAAAACTGTCGGGCCCTGCTGCTGACGACGGTTCCTCGGTGCATTCGGGACCCAGAGTGTAAGTTGAGGGGCTACCGGCCGGACCCTTTAGCACAAAGGGGCTAAGGTGTGTTAGTGTAAGCGTGTAAGCGTGTGAGGGGCGCCTTGCCGTCGGCCACCCCCTTTTTTGGGGGATGCGGCCTAGTGTCTGTATCTGTCTGTATCTGTATCATAACGTTAGCAAGCTAAGATCATGACAGATTAACCACGAATATTATGATAACGTTAGCAAGCTAAGGTCATGACAGATTAAACTCGAATATTATGCTAACGTTAGCAAGCTAAGATCATGACAGATTAACCACGAATATTATGATAACGTTAGCAAGCTAAGGTCATGACAGATTAAACTCGAATATTATGATAACGTTAGCAAGCTAAGGTCATGACATTAACCACGAATATTATGTTAACGTTAGCAAGCTAAAGTCATGACATATTAACCTCGAATGTTATGATAACGTTAGCAAGCTAAGGTCATGACAGATTAACCTCAAATATTATGATAACGTTAGCAAGCTATGATCATGACAGGTTAACCACGATTATTATGATAACGTTAGCAAGCTAAGGTCATGACAGATTAACCACGAATATCATGATAACGTTAGCAAGCTAAAGTCATGACATATTAACCTCGAATGTTATGATAACGTTAGCAAGCTAAGGTCATGACAGATTAACCACGAATATCATGATAACGCAAACAAACTAAGGTGATGAGTATATCAACATTTACTATTTATTTAGGTAAAATGACTTGTTGATGAATTGAGGAAATATCAATACAAAGCTAGATGTATGTACCAGGTCACTTCAGCGTGAGCTGCTTTGAAGACAACATTTGCTGCTTAATGCCTAATACTAACTTGTAACGAAGGTTAGGGGAAAATTTACCCGTACATCCCACCAATCCATTGACATTGATGCAGGACACTATTTTTACTGTTCAATATGTCATGACAGACAAGAACGTTACGTTTCATTTCTAAAAAAAACTAGTGAAGTAAGTAAGGTCAACAGATATTTCTTCGATCAGGACAGTTGACTATTTCAGCTGCCACTTAATTAAAAAACACTAAGGGAAGAAAATGTTCATCATGAGGTGGAATATTACATTACTCACAGAATGTTTGGCACACGAAGATACAAATGTTGAACCTAACTGGAGTAAGCAACCTGACATGTTACATGTGCACTGAAAAACAAATCAATTAGTCATGAATAATAACTATAAAAACTTTATTAACAACTAACATGGGCAGAGTATTACAATTGAGACATCTTATTTTAGAGTTACAGTGAGAAAAAAGTTATAAAATTACCGCACACAACTAAGAATAAGTTACGGCATGCAACTCTATCCTGCCTATGCGTATAGTAATTCTCTCCATCGCCTTAACAATGACGAGGCAGCGAGCGCATCACCAGAGCAGATTGCAACGAGGATTTTATTTGTGGAGTTCATAACTCGAGTCATAAGGCTGTGTGCCGCTTTACGGAACAGTACCTTGATGTAATATAATTGGATTTCAGCAAAAAAACATGCTCGCTGACGTCGAGCGAGGGACCTGCACCAGCCGTCTAAATGTGTCATAACTAACTTTCAATTTCCTCCCGCTATATTGAAAGAATTTTCTCCACAGTGCATTACAATAAATCGGGTAACAATATGATTTGAAGAGCTATATTTTAGCTTCCTTTGGTGCAAACGAGAATTTTCGTATCACCATGTTACCAATTGCATTTTGCCGCATTGTTTGCTTTGCAACATCCTTGTCATCAGGGCAATCTGGTGTGATGATGTGCCCTAGATATTGAAATTAATCCACCTAATCAAATGCAACACCGCCTAGTTTTATTTCGGTCGATGGGTAGTAGTTAGGACCATTCGGCCTAACAAGCATACATACAGTTTTCGCAATGTTATATACAATATCATGAGGTTCAGCAAAATTGCCCTTCTATCAAGAAGTTTTTGCAATGTTGAGAGTCGGTGCTAACAACACCATATCATCTGCATAACTAAGATTGCTAACACAACAGTTGGCGACATGACACCCTTGGTTTCCTCTACTTAGAAGGTAATTCAACGCATCAGTGTGCACGTTATACAACTGGGGCGATAGCTGACCTTTCTGCCTAATTCCGTCTTTACAAAGGTAAATGGCCAATTTCGAACTACCCCATCGCACTTAGAATTCCTGTTCCCTGTACCAAAATACAAGCAAGTGCACAAAATGAAGAGGGGCTCCTCTCTCAATTAACTTTCTGAACAAAGTCCAATGGTTTACTCTATCAAAAGCTTTCTTCGCGTCTAAAAAACATAGAAAAACAGGCGAGTTTCTACTTCTGTAATACTCAATAGTTTGTTTAAATGCGAATATCGCCATTTCAGTTCCGTGGCTCTTTAAATCCAAACTGACTGTTTGCGGTAGACAGAATTATTATTATTTGCTTCCATGTTCCACCGGAGTCCCAACGCGAAGTTAATGCAGACTCCCCCGTAGGGCGGTCGCGGTAGACAGAAATGTTTGCTATCTTGCAAGAATAACCTGCTCAAGAACCTTGGAAATGGAGGCGGTAATAGTAATGGGGCGATAATTATTTAAATCAAAAGGGTCCCTTGTTTTACATTTCAGAAGAGGAGTCGCAGTTACATGCACTACCTCTCTTGGTAGCTCTTGACATGAAGGCAGCCAGAAAGGAAGAGAACAAGCACTGTCAGTCGGTGGGAAGCATTCTTATACACTACACCCGGTATGTCATCATTTCTAACGGTTTTGCTATTTTTGAGGTCCTTGGCAGTGCTCTTAACCTCTGCTACCGATACTATTTCGTTAACAGCATCAACATTGTCGAGGGCGTCTTGTACAAACATCTATTCTCTTCCGTGCCAACGGAATTCGCAATATGCTGGAAGTGCTCCCCACATACCGCTGCAATGCTTGCCTCCCCGCTTACGCCCGCCACCAGGAGCGGAAGTGCTCCCCTCAGACCGCTGCAATGCTTGCCTCCCCGCTTACGCCCGCCACCAGGAGCGGAAGTGCTCCCCTCAGACCGCTGCAATGCTTGCCTCCCCGCTTACGCCCGCTTCCAGGAGTGGAAGTGCTCCCTTTTTAGGATTAAGTGACCAAACTTTCTTCCAAAAATCTTTACATTTACCTTCTCGCAATTTTGCTAGGAGAGCCTGCGCACGCAACTGTTGCTCGTTCTCTCTCAAGAACGCGAGTGCTCTACGAAACCGTGACTTTGCCATCCTCATTGCTACCGCAAGCTGAACTCCCCGAGGCCTTCCAGCAATAATCCAATTAAATACGGCGTACCGTATACCATAGTTCAGTTCTCGTGCTCGTTCATACCAACCTGGAACATTATATTTGCTCGATTTTTTGGTTCGAAAACACGCCGTACTGCAATTAATATACACTGCCTCATGCAGCTATACAGATCATTCAATCTTCACTCTGATAAGCCTATCAGGAATATTCGCAAAAAGAGTATCAAGCTCAGCATAGAATCTGTCCAGGAGTCCCCTAGTCTCAAAATTCCAATCAATCGTCTTAACCTCGCGAGATTCAGATTGTCTGGGAGTCTGCATTCCCTCTACACTCAAAGTTACCCCCGAGAACACGGTGATCCGTGCAGGCAACATCGGGCAGCAAGTGACGTGAAATTGTTGCATCCAACAACAGCGAGGACAGAGGAGCAATAAGATCGATTAATGAGGTGGAAAGAGAACCGTGATTCACATGTGTGTACGTGTCATGTGGCAGCAGCCTGGTGTCTTGAAATGCAACATTGTGCTCAGCAAATAACACTTCAATCTCAAGTGCCCTACGGGGGAGTCTGCATTAACTTCGCGTTGGGACTCCGGTGGAAAACAGAAGCAAGTACTACTACTACTTCAATCTCAATGAATCTATTTGTTTGTGGAGAGGCGTTAAAATCTCATAGAAAACACACTTCTTGCTCTTCCCGACTCGCCAGTATACCCCCAAGTACACCCATGCATCTGAGATATTCCTCCAGATTTTCACCCGAGTTGACAGGGAAGTAAACATTTAAGAACAGCACAGAGGTCTCATTAAATATAACGCTCAGACCCAGGATTCTCTAGCAGTCATATCGCCTAATTCCTATATTTAGGCTCAGAGATTGCTGCCAAATGAATGTCAACCCCCCATGTGGCCTCCCCACCCTGATTTATCTCGTCTCATCAACAGAGAAAATTGAGAATGAAATATTTTCTCATAGAGATGACAGCAAACTAAGCTGCCAAGGATGAAGCCACGTCTCTTGCAAAGCTACTTACTGCGTTGTTCTGCAGAGGTATGCGACATAGGCTCCACAATTTCCTGCTGCCAAGACAAAACAATTAAGAAAGGAAATTCGAACTTCAGTTCTGCTATCATCATTAACCCCCATTAGATAGTTGCCAAGCCTGCACTGGGTCCCTAACGCGACTTCTACTCTTTACCTGTATCTCTAATCCCTTCACAAACATATTCTTCACTTTCTTCATCAGTCTGGTCGTAATCCTTGGGCAGGCGAACGTTGTTCATGACCAGCTGCAAGCAGCTCCTCTCCTCCCAGATGTTCTTGTCAAAGAGCACCGACTCCAGTAGATTTGCGGCCCCATATATCTCAGATGGTAACCAGTTTTCTCTTGTGATTAGACGTTTCTTGCACTTCATCGACGTTTCTTCGCCAAGATGCTGCTGCACACGGTCTTTCATCCTCCTTAGAGGGAACCTACTTCTAGGGTACGGTAGTGACACGAAGAGTTTAGCTGTGCCATTAGTCGCAAACCTCTCCTGAAGAATGCGCCCACTACCTATCTCCACAATATATATAACTAGCTTCGGTGGTGGTGAGAGGGAGTGCCTGCTTTGTGCTCCCAGAGTTTGTGACCCGTTCAGAGGGTGACGATTATATTTGTGCTAATGCACTGCACAGGAGGTGTTTAAGATCCCGGGGCACCTTTTTAATCTACTTATAGGCTCTGAACAAAAAAGGTACTGATTGAATGCTGTGATTTGTGATCTGAACTCTTGAAACAGGCCACCAAGTAAAAATGGCGCTAGGGTAGCGCCTACAGAGCGTGCGACTTGAAACCTGAAGCACAAACAGTGAGATATGGCACCAAATAGCAAGGATGTCAGCAGTGCAGGTGGAGGTGAGAATAACGTGCATGTAAATGATGTACTATGTTTTCTAAGAGAAAGAAGAAACGTCATTCCGATAGACGATCTAGTTGCAATAGTCAAGGCAACATACGGTGCGGAGGCAGCGAGGAAGGCTTTGCAATTGTATGTAAATGTTCAGCCCCAGGCTCCGCGCCATCTAGCGGCGGAGAGGCTTTCATTTCGTCGAGGTGCCTCGACAGCGCCTGAGACTGCTATAAAGACTATTCTACGTCTGATGAATGGAGATGACCCGCGTATTCCGCTATTTGCAGCAGTTGACATTGATAAAGTCCCCTTTGTTGACTTGAGAAATATTGAGGCAACTCATATTATTGCGCAAATCTGTGACGTTAGAATCGAAATGTTGTCTCATACTGAAGCAATTAGGAAGATTCAACAGGCACTAGACGAGGTACTAAGCCTTGCTGAAGTCCCTCGTAGTTGTGACTGCAATGCTGATAGGATGTCAAAGATGGAAATGTGTATTACAACAATGCTTGCAGAGACAAAAATCGTCCAGTATCTTAGAAGGTATCCATGAACCGATGGCAACTGAAAGCTTTCAGAGTGGTCGTACGTTTGGCAAAGCCGTATCTGCCGTGCCTCAAGACAAGTCAGCGCGGCGCACTATGATACCGCGACCAGCTGTTCAGGCGGGCTCACCACCACCAGCGCAACCATCACTGATACCACAACCACAGACTCAGTTACCTACACTCTCGCGAGCACAATCACCATGATTGACACCACTAAGCCCTCTACCGCCACCATCACCACCGACACTACTACTTCAACAACAGTTGAAGGCGGACAACCCACGTAAAACCCAATACAGTAACATGGTACGACAGAAAATATCTTCACAAAGTCGCGACTCAAGCACTAAGGATGATGAGCAAACGTTGCCGAGCAATCAGGAGGGATTCAATTAGGAAGAAAAAATCGTCGAAAAAGAACCCTAACGTGAAGATAGGTAATGGGCGTACTCTTCAGGAGAGTTTCGCGGCTAATGGCACTGCGAAACTCTTCGTGTCACTACCGTATCCTGGAAGCAGGTTCCCTCCAAGAAGAATGAAGGAACGTGTGGAGCAGCATCTTTGCGAAGAAACATCGTTCAAATGCAAGAAACGTCTAAGAACAAGAGGGAACACGTCACCCTTTGAGATACATGGGACGCAAATCTACTGGAGTCCATGCTCTTTGACGAAGACATTTGGGAAGAGAGAACCTGCCTACAGCATTTCTAGACTAACGTGCGCTTACCAAAAGACTTCGACCTGACAGATGAACAAAGCGAAGCGGATGTTAGAGAACGGATTAGGGTGATACAGGTAAAGAGTAGGAGGCTCGTAAAGGATCCAGTACAGGGCGCGGCAGCGATATAATGGAGGTCAATAACGGTAGTAGAACAGAAGTTCGAATTGCCTCTCTGAATTGTTTGGCTTAGCGGGAAATTGTGAAGCCTATGTCGCAGACCTCTGCAAAACAACTCAGTTGATAGCTTTGCAGGAGACGTGGCTTCATCCCTGGCAGCTTAATTTACCGTCCTCTCTGGGAGAAAAGATCGCTTCATTCTCAATTTCCTCTGTTGATGAGACAAGGGAAATTAGGGTGGGGAGGCCACATGGGGGTTTGACATCCATTTGGCAACAATCTCTGAGCCCACATATAAAAATTAGGCAATACGATTTCAATACAATCCTGGGTCTGAGAGTTACATTTAACGAGACCTCTGTGCTGTTTTTAAATGTTTACTTTCCTGTCAACTCTGGTGAAAATCTGGAGGAATATCTCGGATGCATGGGTGTTCATGGGGTATATTAGAGAGTAGGGAAGAGCAACAAGTGTGTATTTTAGGAAATTTTAATGCATCACCACACACAAATAGGTTCATTGAGATTGAAGAGGTTTTGCTCAGCATAATGTTTCATTTCAGGACACAAGGCTGCTGCCACCGGGCACGTACACGCATGTGAATCACGGTTCTCTTTCCACCTCATGGATCGATCGTATTGCTTTGTCCTCGCTGTTATAAGATGCAACAATTCCCTGTCCCTTGCTGCCCGATGTTGCCTGCATGGATCACCGTGTTTTAGGAGTAACTTTGAGTGTAGAGTAAATGCAGACTTCTAGACAACCTAACTCTCGCGAGGTTAAGACGATTGATTGGAATTTTGATAAAAAGGGACTACTGGACAGATTCTATGCTGAGCTCTATGTCCTTCTTACAAATATTCCTGATAGGCTTCTCAGAGTGAATGAAGGTGTTGATAACGTAAGATTGAATGATCTGTATGGCTGTACGAGGCAGTGTATATTAATTGCACTACGGCGTGTTTTTGGCAGTAGAAAGCCGAGCAAATATAACGTCCCAGGTTGGGATGAACGAGCACGAGAACTGAATTATTCTGTACGAGACACCGTATTTAATTGGAATATTGCTGGAAGGCCTCTGGGCGGTCAACTTGCGGTAGCAATGAGGATAACAAAGTCACGGTTTCGTAGAGAACTCGCGCTTTTGAGAGAGAACGAGCAACAGTTGCGTGCGCAGGCTCTTCTAGCAAAACTGCGAGAAGGTAAATGTAAAGATTTCTGGAAAGAAATTTGGTCACTTAATCCGCAAAAGGAAGCATTTTCACTCGCGGTGGCGGTCGTAACTGGGGAAGCAAACATTGCATGGGTCTGGGGGGAGCATTTCCAGCACATAGCTAATTCTGTTCACACGGAAGAGAATAGAGGTTGGGTGCAAAACGCCCTCGATAATATTCCTGCGGTTAACGAAATGGTTTCGGTGACAGAGGTTAGGAGGATTGTCAAAGGCCTCAAAAATAACAAAGCTGTTGGAAACGACGACATACTGAGTGAAATTGCTACAAACCGGCCGCCGACATGACAAATTCACGTTATCTCTAGTTTCGCCAATTCAAATAGCGCATATGAAAACTAAATTTGATGTATTATACCTAAGTATTGAAAACCCATTGCTAGACGATGGAAATAAATGATATAATAATAATAATAATAATAATAATTGTTCAAGAATGCTTCCCACAGACTGACTGCAGTGCTTGCTCTCTTTCTTTCTGGCTGCACTCATGTCAAGGAGCTACCAAGAGAGGTAATGCATGTAACTGTGATTCCTCTTCTGAAATGTAAAACAAAGGACCCTTCTGATATAAATAATTATCGCCCCATTGCTATTGCCACCTCAATTTCCAAGGTTCTTGAGCAGGTTATTCTTGCAAGATTGCAAACATTTCTGTCTATCGCAAACAGTCAGTTT
Organism: Gammarus roeselii; assembly: GCA_016164225.1. Taxonomy (NCBI): domain Eukaryota; kingdom Metazoa; phylum Arthropoda; class Malacostraca; order Amphipoda; family Gammaridae; genus Gammarus; species Gammarus roeselii. Next base: position 8,781 of record SDVV010004122.1, read on the forward strand.
GGATTCAAAGAGGGCCATGGAACTGAAATGGCGATATTCGCATTGAAACAAACTGTTGAATATTACAGATGTAGAGACTTGCCTGTTTTTAGTTATGCAGATGATATGGTGTTGTTAGCACAGACTCTTTTAGCATTGCAAAAGCTTCTTGATATCTGTAATAATTTTGCTGAACCTCATGATATTTTATATAACACTGCAAAAACTGTATGTATGCTAGTTAGACCGAAGGGTCCTAGTTTCTACCTATCGACCGAGATAAAACTAGGCGGTGTTGCACTGGATTCTGTGGATGAATTTCAATGTCTAGGGCACATCATCACAGCAGATTGCACAGATGACAAGGATGTTGCAAAGCAAACAAGGCGGCAAAATGCAGTTGGTAACATGCTGAAACGAAAATTCTCGTTTGCGCCAAGGGAAGCTAAAATACAGCTCATCAAATCATATTGTTACCCGATTTATTGTAATGCACTGTTTAGAAAATACTTTCAATATAGCGTCAGGGAATTGACAGTGACATATCTAGACGGCTGATACAGGTCCCTCGCTCGACGTCAGTGAGCAGGGTTTTTGCTGAAAATCAATCAGATCACATCAAGGTACTGTTCCGTAAAGCGACACACGGCCTTATGACTCGAGTTATGAACTCCCCAAATGAAATCCTCGTTGCAATCTGCTCTGGTGATGCGCTCGCTGCCTCGTCTTTGTTAAGGCGATGGAGAGAATTACTATACGCATAGGCAGGATAGAGTTGTATGCCGTAACTTATTCTTAGTTGTGTGCGGTAATTTTATAACATTGTTCTCACTGTAACACTAAAATAAGATGTCTCAATTGTAATACTCTGCCCATGTTGGTTGTTAATAAAGCTTTTATTATTATTATTGTTCTTCTTTGACGTTTTCTTCTTTCTAATTGCAGACACATCCGCGAATCCCAGTTGATTGCTCGGCAGCGGCTGGTCAGCTTCGTTTGCGCTCGAGTAGCGAATTTGTGTGGATGTTCCCTTTCGTACCATGTCACTGTATCGAGTTTGACGTTGGTTGCCCGCCTCCAGCTGTTGTTAAGTAATGATGTCGGTGACGGTGGTGGTGGTGGTGGTAGTGGTGGTGGTGGGAAGCTTAGTGGTGTCAGTGATGGTGATACTACTCTCGTGAGCGTCGCGAGTGTAGGTGACTGAGTCAGTGATTGTGATATCAGTGATGGTTGCGTTGGTGGTGGAGAGAGCGACTGACCAGCCGGTCGCGGTATCATGCAACACCGCACTGTCCTTAAAACGCGTGAAACCTTGAAACACTTAATTACCACATCTGTTTACAATTTTTGTATTATAAATGAACATCAAACGAGCAGAATATAAACCTGATTACATGTTTAGTAAGATTATATATAAAAATATATACACACAAAAACAGAATATGGGCCCGGAGAAGCAAAATGTTCTATGGGCAACCTACCAAAACCCATCCTAACAATTACTTAACTCTAGTAGTATGTCCAAAATTTAAAAAATATTGAAGAGAGAAAACTACTATAATCTTGAAGAAAAACTAACATCAAAGATAACATTGTTCACAGTGAAAATGATAAGAAAAACGTATACAACTGTATCAGTAATGTGAAACAAAATGTTGTTTGAGTTTGGATTTAAAAGTAAATAATGAAGTTGAAGATTTGGTAACATTTGAAATGACACACTTATAGATAATGAAATATTGTGATTTGGTTTATTGAATCTTGTTATATTGAATGACTCTCGATTTCATGTTGAATGCATGCCACTTTCGGCATTGCCAAACGTACAACCACTCAGAAGGCATTCAGTTGCCATCGGGGTTTTCTTCATCAGTGCATGGATATTTTCCGGGATACTGGACGACTTTTTCTCGGCAAGCATTGTTGCAACAAACATTTCTATCCATGTCCTCCTCTCAGTATTGCAGTCACATCTGCGCGGGGCTTTGGCAAGACTCAGTACCTCCTCTAATGCCTGTTGAATATCCCCAACTGCTTCACTGTGAGACGATACTTCGATTATGACGTCACGGGTTTGTGCAATGATGTGAGCCGCATCTATATTTCTTAAGTCAACAGAGGGGACTTTGTCAATGTCAATTGCTGCAAATAGCGGAATACGTGGGTCATCTTCACTCATCAGGCGTAGAATAGTCTTTATAGCAGTCTACGGCTCTGTTGAAGCACCACGACGGGATGACAGTCTTTCTCCGCCACTAGATGGCGCTGAATCGGGAGCCTGGGGATGAACACTTACATGCAACTGCAAAACTTCTTTTGCTGTATCCGCACCGTATGTGGTCTTGGCTATTGCAACCAGGTCGTCTATCGGTATGACGTTTCTTCTTGCTCTTAGAAAACATAGTACATCATTTACATGCACATTATTCTCCTTGCCTTTTGGTGCCATCTCTCACTGTTTGCACGTCAGGTTTCAAGTCACCATCTCTGTAGACGCTACCCTTGCGCCATTTTCACTTGGTAGCCTGTGTATTGAGTTGAGCTCACAGAACATAGAATACTATTAGAATCGCTTACATTTAGCGCCCATAAGTAGATTCAAAATGTGCACTAGGGTCTCATACACCACCTGTGCAGTGCATCAGCACGAACGTTGGGTCTAACAATTGAACAGGTTTCGACATGAAATTGATGACTAAGAAACAGTTGACAAGGTAAATTGCATAGTGTAATTAGATTAGAATTTAAAAAGATCCGCACCTACGAGATGAAACAGGTTCAAACATCTTTGACAGACGAAACAAGGATAATAAGGTAACGTAGAAAGCTTTGTTTGTTAACGTTTTCAAAATGTCCAACATGGAGTTGTTCATTACATTACTCACTTCGCTTGGCATGCGCAGACACGGAGCTTGAAGCTAACTACGTAGTTAACATGACATGTTATATATGCGCTACAAACAGTTCAATGAGTCATAAAAGTTGGGTCCAATAATTGAAGAGGATTAAACATGAATGAGATAACTGGAAATTTGAGTGTGTGAAAGAGAAAAATTAATAAAATGAAGGTATACATAAAATGAATCTACAAATTCCAATTAGTTGACAGCAGAAGTAAATGACAATTAAATTTTTTTCGCGCGCACAAGTTCACAGAAACAGACACTAGGCCGAACCCCCAGGAAGAGGGGTGGCCGACGGCAAGGCGCACCTCACACCCTCATACGCTCACACTCACACAACTTAGCCCTTTTACGCTAAAGGGTCCGGCCGGTAACCCTGCAACATACACTCTGGATCACGATTGCGGTCCGAGGATCCGTTGTCAGCAGCAGGGCCCAATAATTTTACATATTTACCTCCGCCGCATCATGATGGCCAGGTCCCCCTCCCACCCAGGACCATCCCATCAACGTGATGCCAAGGGCGGAAGAGCACATCAGAGCAGCGTCAAAATCAACCATTCTTAGAAAGGAGAGATATATTTAAGTCTCTCCTTTCTAACTCCTGCTTCACAGCATTCATCCACCCAAACTTCGGTCTACCTCTAGGCCTGCGACCACTCGCCTGCGACCACTCGCCTGCGCCTTCATCACATTTTTTACCAATCTCCCTTCGTCCATCTTCACCATGTGCCCGAACCGTCTCAGAACACGCGAATCCACTCGGTCCTCCAACTTCTTCACCGTCCTCATTTTGATTCGAACCACGTCGTTAGTGAACCTGACTCTCACCGACACTCCAGCTATGCTCCTCAAGCATTTCATCTAGAAAACATTCAACCTTCTTCTCTCCTCTGCTCTCACCCCCAAGTCTCAGCTCTGTACAGCAGTTAGGACAACGACACCCTCTATGCTTCCATCCCCAACGTCCTGCAGCTCATTACACTCTTCAGTGCACCCAGCACTTTACACCCCTCCTTCACTCGCGCCTGCACTTCAGTTTCCACTAGTTCAGTCCTCACCACAAGTGAGCCCAGATACCTAAAACACTGAACTTCTTCCAACAACTCTCCATTTAGGGAATCACTTATTCTGCCCGCATCAACCGTCGTTGAGCATCTCATTACTTTCACCCACGTTCAACAGGTATATTTAAAGTTTCTGTTTAAAGGAACCTATACCGCTACTCATCCTTATATCTGTGGCAATCGAACTCTAAGTTTTCGCCGCCTGTATTAAAAAAAAATAGTCGGGACGGTGTAGACGAGTAGCTGTGAATTTGCAAATCCGTATTTTACGAAGATTATAAATAGTATCATTTCGCCATGAGGATATCGTTATCAATGTAAGTTATTTGATTCAAAGCTTTGTAAACAAACACTGCAGCGGAAAAGTAATGATGTGGCAGTTTCAGAATATTGCTTCGACAAAAGAGAGACAACGTGTGGTTAAGTCTGCTAGCGTGTGATAGTGTTCCGATGACACACTTTGAACAAGAACAATAGGATTCAGGCTTTTAATAGATATTGAAAGCCTGAAGTTTTTTTGTAAGAAAATCATGGAACTTCTTATGTTGCCCTCCATCGTGGGATAATTCTATTACATATTTACTATCAATACCTCAATGCTAGGACCCTGCCTTGCCCACCTTGTTGTGATCACGCCGTTAATCTGAGCGCTGGGAAGTAGACAATCCTTCAGCTCACAGCGACTCCCTCTAAATCCTGGGAGGCAAGAGCATTGGTCCGGGCCAGCACAGAAGCCGCCGTTGAGGCAGCCCGATGGGCAACCTTTTTTGCAGAGTTCTCTACCTAGAAGGGGTGTGTTGGTGTGCCCCTTTGGTCCTTCGAGTACCCACTCTCCATCTTGACACACCAGGTAGCCTTCCTTCTCACCGGAGGGCAGAAACCGTCCCAGGTCGCATGCGATGGCAGTTGTTTGAGGAGGCTGGCGTTCCCTGGACAATGAAAAGCCTATTCGAAATGTTCAACTTTGCCAGTCGGATTTCTGACTAAGGTTCGGGCCGGCAGACGCGTACAACGTGGGCACAGCCCACGTTGTACGCGCCTGCCTGCACTATTAACCTATGTACAGTAGCGAGCAAAATTTCGTTTAAGATTGGTAATTGAGAAAAGTCTTCAATTGTAATATTTCGTTCGCTACTTGAAATCGTCTTAAATCCTCATATATTACCGTAAGACACTTCTACGTGATGCTAGATTCCACGCGGGAAAAGTAGAGTTTTTTCGACCATAGACTAGCCTTAAACTAATTTTCTTGCGCCCGTGTTCACCGAACAGCGTACGCGATCAACCCAAGGACACCGAACAGCCCACACAATCAACCCAAGGACACCAAACAGCCCACACAATCAACCCAAGGACACCAAACAGTCTACACAATCAACTCAAGGACACCAAACAGTCTACACAATCAACCCAAGGACACCAAACAGTCTACACAATCAACCCAAGGACACCAAACAGTCTACACAATCAACCCAAGGACACCAAACAGTTTACACAATCAACTCAAGGACACCAAACAGTCTACACAATCATTCCAAGGACACCAAACAGTCTACACAATCAACCCAAGGACACCAAACAGTCGACACAATCCACCTAATGACGCCGGACTGCGTACACGATCAACCCAATGACAATGAACAGCGTAGACGATCAACCCAAGGACAACGAACAGCGTACACGATCAACCCAAGGACACCGAACAGCGTACACAAGCAACCCAAGGACACCGAACAGCGTACACGATCAACTCAATGACGTCGAACAGCGTACACGATCAACTCAAAGACAGTGAACACGATTAACCCAAGGACGCCGAACAGCGTGCACGATCAACCCAAGGACGCCGAACAGCGCACACGATCAACCCAAGGACGCCGAACAGCGAACACGATCAACCCAAGCACACTGAACAGCGTACACGATCAACCCAAGCACACCGAACAGCGTACACGATCAACTTAAGCACACCTAACAGAGTACACGATCAACCCAAACACACCGAACAGCGTGCACAATCAACCCAAGCACACCGAACAACGTACACGATCAACCCAAGCACACCAAACAGCGTACACGATCAACCCAAGCACGCCGAACAGCGTACACGATCAACCCAAGGATGCCGCGCATCATGTTCGATCAACCCAAGCACGCCGCGCATCATGTACGATCAACCCGAGCACGCCACGCATCATGTACGATCAACCCAAGCACGCCGCGCATCATGTACAATTAATTCAAGGACACCACGCATCATGTACGATCAACCCAAGCACGCTGCGCAACTTGACGATCAACCCAAGGACGCCGCGCATCATGTACGATTAATCCAAGGGCGCCGCGCAGCATGACGATCAACCCAAGGACGCCGCGCATCATACACGATCAACCCAAGAGCGCCGCGCAGTATGACGATCAACTCATGGACGCCGCGCATCATACACGATCAACCCAAGGGCGCCGCTCAGCATGACGACGATCAACCCAAGGACGCCGCGCATCACACACGATCAACCCAAGGGCGCCGCTCAGCATGACGATCAACCCAAGGATGCCGCGCATCATACATGATCAACCCAAGGGCGCCGCTCAGCATGACGATCAACCCAAGGACGCCGCGCATCATACATGATCAACCCAAGGACGCCGCGCATCATACACGATCAACCCAAGGGCGCCGCTCAGCATGACGATCAACCCAAGGACGCCGCGCATCATACACGATCAACCCAAGGACGCCACGCATCATACACGATCAACCCAAGGATGCCGCGCATCATACACGATCAACCCAAGGACGCCGCGCATCATACACGATCAACCCAAGGGCACCGCGCAGCATGACGATCAAAAGAAGCATCATCGTTGTTCTACATAATCTGTTCGCATGTCATCATGACCCTCCATCGTTGTTGTCCGCTGATCAACGCTGATCAGTTGATCAACATTCAGACATAGTATTGGCACAGGCGTAGTATTGGCACAGGCATAGTACTGGCACAGGCATAGTATTGGCACAGGCATAGTATTGGCACAGGCGTACTATTGGCACAGGCATAGCATTGGCTCAGGCAGAGTACTGGCACAGGCAGAGTATTGGCGCAGGCAAAGTATTGGCACAGTCATAGTATTGACACAGTCATAGTATTGACACGGGAGAAAGACTTCGCCCTTTTTCCAAAATATTGTTTCGTGAATCAAAAGGTATAAATTCCAGTAAAGTTTACCAGGCAATTATTTAAACTATTCGTCCTCCCAATTTCTGCTGATCTCCCCAGCAGGACAGACTGGACGATGAGGCGGCAAGGCTGGCAACCATTTCCATTGACAAGGCATTTAGTTGCTGAAACCAAATCTTCATCACTCGCAAGGCTCCTCACTTCGGCGCTGTTGTGTCTTAGTTGTTGGGACTAGAAACTCTTGTCACTCTAATCTAATCTAATCGAGTTTGTGGACGCTTGTAATACTGCGATTCCCTCTATGAGCCTCTTAATCCAATTTGATCCATACTCCCCAGATCTGATGGGTTATGCACTCACTGATCCCCCAGCAATCCTCCCACCACCGAGGGTAGGGGTCCCAGACAGTTGCGGTCAGTGCAGGCTGGGCCAGAGTGGGTGGGCGGGCAGAGGCATACCCCGGGACAGGCGCACTTGCCTCCATTGGTGCACGCGGGCTCACAAACTGTGAGAAGTAGACGGGGACGGAGTGTAACTGACGCTCAGTGGCGCACAGTGGCGCACAGTGGCGCACAGTGGCGCACCGAAAACATTTGGGAGAGAGGAGCACTTCTGAAGGGGGGCTCGGGGGTAGGGGGGATGGCATCGTAAACAAATGTGTGCTTGATGAAAATGTAACGGCCGCTTTATAAGATCCATTGGAAAAAAAGGGGGGCCTGCCTCCTTGTCCTTTTCCCCTTCGGTGAGCCTCAGTTGACGCAAATGCAGCGTTTGACGCGAATCAAAACACAGTGTCGGCCAGTGTGGTAATCTAAACACAGTGTCGGCCAGTGTGGTAATCTAAACATAGTGTCGGCCAGTGTGGTAATCTAAACATAGTGTCGACCAGAGTGGTAATCTAAACACCGTGTCGGCCAGTGTGGTAATCGAAACACAGTGTCGACCAGAGTGGAAATCTAAACACCGTGTCGGCCAGAATGGTAATCTAAACACAGTGTCGACCAAAGGGGTAATCTAAACACCGTGTCGAACAGAGTGGTAATCTAAACACAGTGTCGACCTGAGTGGAAATCTAAACACCGTGTCGGCCAGAATGGTAATCTAAACACAGTGTCGACCAAAGGGGTTATCTAAACACCGTGTCGAACAGAGTGGTAATCTAAACACAGTGTCGACCAGAGTGGAAATCTAAACATCGTGTCGGCCAGAGTGGTAATCTAAACACAGTGTCGACCAGAGTGGAAATCTAAACACCGTGTCGGCTAGAATGGTAATCTAAACACAGTGTCGACCAAAGGGGTAATCTAAACACCGTGTCGAACAGAGTGGCAATCTAAACACCGTGTCGAACAGAGTGGTAATCTAAACACCGTGTCGAACAGAGTGGTAATCTAAACACCGTGTCGACCAAAGGGGTAGTCTAAACACCGTGTCGACCAAAGGGGTAATCTAAACACCGTGTCGAACAGAGTGGAAATCTAAACAGTGTCGGCCAGAGTAGTAATCTATACACAGTGTCGACCAGAGTGGTAATCTAAACAGTGTCGGCCAGAGTGGTAATCTATACACAGTGTCGAGCAGAGTGGTAATCTTAACACACAGTGTCGGCCAGAGTAGTAATCTTAACAGTGTCGGCCAGAGTAGTAATCTATACACAGTGTCGAACAGAGTGGTAATCTAAACACAGTGTCGGGCAGAGTGGTAATCTATACAGTGTCGAGCAGAGTGGTAATCTCAACACACAGTGTCGGCCAGAGTAGTAATCTTAACAGTGTCGGCCAGAGTAGTAATATAAACACAGTGTCGGCCAGAGTAGTAATATAAACACTATCGACCAGAGTGGTATTTTAAACACGTGGCGACCAAAATGGTAATCTAAACACTGTGTCGACCAGAATGGTAATCTAAACACAGTGTCGGTCAGAGTGGTAATCTAAACAGTGTCGGCCAGAGTGGTTATCTAAAAACAGTGTCGGCCAGAGTGGTAATCTAAACACAGTGTCGACCAGAGTGGTAATCTAAACACAATGTCGACCAGAGTGGTAATCTAAACACAGTGTCGACCAAAGTTGTAATCCAAACACAGTGTCGACCAGAGTTGTAATCTAAACACCGTGTCGGCCAGAGTGGTAATCTAAACACAGTGTCGGCCAGAGTGGCAATCTAAACACAGTGTCGACCAGAGTTGTAATCTAAACACAGTGTCGACCAGAGTTGTAATCTAAACACAGTGTCGACCAGAGTTGCAATCTAAACACAGTGTCCGTCAGAGTGGTAATCTGAACACAGTGTCGGCCAGAGTGGTAATCTGAACACAGTATCGGCCAGAGTGGAAATCTGAACACCGTGTCTGCCAGAGTGGCAATCTAAACACAGTGTCGACCAGAGTGGTAATCTAAACACAGGGTACACCAGAGGGGTAATCTAAACACAGGGTACACCAGAGGGGTAATCTAAACACAGGGTACACCAGAGGGGTAATCTGAAGCCGTGTCGAACAGAGTGGTAATCTAAACACCGTGTCGGCCAGAGTGGTAATCTAAACACCGTGTCGGCCAGAGTTGAAATCTAAACACCGTGTCGGCCAGAGTTGAAATCTAAACACTGTGTCGACTAAAGAGGTAATCTAAACACCGTGTCGAACAGAGTAGTAATCTAAACACAGTGTCGGCCAGAGTGGTAATCTAAACACAGTGTCGGCCAGAGTGGTAATCTAAACATAGTGTCGGCCAGAGTGGTAATCTAAACACAGTGTTGACCAGAGTGGTAATCTAAACACAGTGTTGACCAGAGTGGTAATCTAAACACAGTGTCGACCAAAGGGGTAATCTAAACACAGTATCGAACAGAGTGGTAATCTAAACACAGTATCGAACAGAGTGGTAATCTAAACACAGTATCGAACAGAGTGGTAATCTAAACACAGTATCGAACAGAGTGGTAATCTAAACACAGTGTCGAACAGAGTGGTAATCTAAACACCGTGTCGAACAGAGTGGTAATCTAAACACAGTGTCGAACAGAGTGGTAATCTAAACAGTGTCGGCCAGAGTGGTAATCTTAACACAGTGTCGGCCAGAGTGGTAATCTTAACACAGTGTCGGCCAGAGTGGTAATCTTAACACAGTGTCGGCCAGAGTGGTAATCTAAACACAGTGTCGACCAGAGTGGTAATCTAAACACAGTGTCGGCCAGAGTGATAATCTAAACACAGTATTGGCCAGAGTGGTAATCTAAACACAGTATTGGCCAGAGTGGTAATCTAAACACAGTGTCGAACAGAGTGGTAATCTAAACACCGTGTCGAACAGAGTGGTAATCTAAACACCGTGTCGAACAGAGTGGTAATCTAAACACAGTGTCGAAAAGAGTGGTAATCTAAACAGTGTCGGCCAGAGTGGTAATCTTAACACAGTGTCGGCCAGAGTGGTAATCTTAACACAGTGTCGGCCAGAGTGGTAATCTTAACACAGTGTCGGCCAGAGTGGTAATCTAAACACAGTGTCGACCAGAGTGGTAATCTAAACACAGTGTCGGCCAGAGTAGTAATATAAACACTATCGACCAGAGTGGTAATTTAGACACTGTGTCGACCAAAGTGGTAATCTAAACACTGTGTCGAACAAAGTGGTAATCTAAACACTGTGTCGAACAAAGTGGTAATCTGAACAGTGTCGGCCAGAGTAATAATCTAAACCCAGTGTCGGCCAGAGTGGTAATCTAAACACAGTGTCGGCCAGAGTGGTAATCTAAACACAGTGTCGGCCAGAGTGGTAATCTAAACACAGTATTGGCCAGAGTGATAATCTAAACACAGTATTGGCCAGAGTGATAATCTAAACACAGTATTGGCCAGAGTGGTAGTTATATTCAAATAATTCATTATTTCAACAACAAATGTCTTGAGTATTTCCGTTAAACTTATTGCTTTGTCAAGACAAAAAGTAAACAGATATTAACTAACTTTTCTAAGTCCGTTTGTCCCAGACAATTTGTGCTTATTTTAGTGGCCTACCAGGCAAGCACTGCAGCGCAGGCTGATACTCTCCTCGGGTGTTCTGCAGAAGCCAGCGCCCGTCGACACAGACCAGAGAAGTCGACTGCCAGGCCGGGGGCAGGGTGTAGCCTTCCTCGCACTTTACACGGTGACTGCCGTGACTGGATGGGGTAGTGTGGTGAGGGCTAAATAAGGGTGGAAAGTGCCTCGCACTCTACATGGTGACTGCCTGGATTGGATGGGACAGTGTGGTGAGGCTTAATGAGGGTGGAAAGTGCCGTAACAGGAATATAAAGTTGAAAGGGCCTCAGTACTGTTGGGAAGGCATCAACAAGAATTGAGAAGGCTTTAATTGTGATGAAATGAAACTTAGCTGTGAGGGAAAGTGCTGGCCGTGGCTGAAAGGAGGCTTTAATTGTGATGAAATGTAACTTTGCTGTGAGGGAAAGTGCTGGCCGTGGCTGAAAGGAGGCTTTAATTGTGACGAAATGTAACTTAGCTGTGAGGGAAAGTGCTGGCCGTGGCTGAAAGGAGGCTTTAATTGTGATGAAATGTAACTTTGCTGTGAGGGAAAGTGCTGGCCGTGGCTGAAAGGAGGCTTTAATTGTGATGAAATGTAACT
>SDVV010004123.1:0-20525 GCA_016164225.1 Gammarus roeselii
TCATAAATAGGTAGAGGAATATATAGTTTGTGACAGAAATTAAAATCTGGGTAGTGCGGTTCGTTCCATTAAACTGTGTATGTTATAAAATCGCTAAACTCACGTTTTTTCTGGGACAAGATTCGATGTAATTTCATTTGTCATGAATCGACTTTACCTGCTTTTATATATTGTATCGGTGAACATAGCGTAACTTGAGAACATCCATCAGTAAACAGCTGCTGAAATAGCGAAGTTCCGATAACAATATGAGTGCTGAAACGGCTCAGTGGTCGCGTAAATGGCGTGCCAGCATCGACTAAGATGGACAGCCATGAGAAGAAGGTTGTAGATTCGAGAGCCCTTGACACCAAGAAAAACGCATACCCAGATACAATACTAAGCCAGAAGCCGCCGGCGCCTCCAATCCTATTCACGCAGAGCGTTTAAAGATCCGACAAGTAACTCTCCCACTCCCCAATGGTCATGAGTGAGATCAAGGACCAATGTATTTTATTCTCATCATGGGCACCGGGCCCTTCTTCTCTCCACTGTGGCCGTCACTTCATAAAACTCCGTGCAGTGGTGGACATACAGTCCAATTTTCATATAATGTAAGATATTTTAATCCTCCTGAAATATCAGCGGTGGATAGATTTTACAGCACTACAGCGTATCTACCGCGCACTATTTTACAGCACTACAACGTATCTACCGCGCACTATTTTACAGCACTACAACGTACCTACCGCGCACTATTTTAAAGCACTACAGCGTATTTACCGCGCACTATTTTACAGCACAACATCGTATGCACCGCGCATTATACACAAATTCACCTGCTGAAACAAATCTTAGAAAAAACACTTTTCATTTTTTTTCCGGCCAAATACAGCTAGAACACCTGTTACTTCCACGCGTGTTGTCACTTTTTGTCCTGATATCCTCTTCACATATCGGACAGTTTGCAATAACTCACGCACATCACAAAGAAGCTTTATGAACGCAATTTTCTACTTTGATTGGTTGCAGTACGTCCAGAAGCCGTCAAAGCATAGATAACGAAATATTATAATATCGATATCTAAATACGTGTTGAGATAGTCAGCCATACCTCATGAGTCATGTCGTTCAAACGAAGATCAATTCGATATCCCATGTTTTTTACGTAGGAGTTACTCCCAGCGGACATTATTCCGAATAAGCAAATGTGACAGGAGAACAACAATACAATATTATCTAGAATATCTCCTTGCTCAAGAAAAATACACACGTATTGATTGTTCGTACACTTTTAGCATTACCGGATCATTTACTTACAGAATCTTGATAGATAGCTTGTACTTCAGTACATTGAACACACGTGCACGGGCGTTCATAGAACACTCGTGCCCGGGCGTTCATTGAACACACGTGTGAGGGCGTACATTGAACACATGTGCACGGGCATTCATTGAACACATTTACACGGGCGTACATTGAACACACGTGCACGGGCGATCATTGAACACACGTGCACGGGCGTTCATTGAACGCACTGGCACCGGCGTTCATTGAACACATGTGCACGGGCGTACATTGAACACATGTGCACGGGCGTACATTGAACACATGTGCACGGGAGTTCATTGAACACCTGTGCATGGGCGTACATTGAACACACGTGCACGGGCGTTCATTGAACACACGTGCATAGGCTTACATTGAACACACGTACACGGGCGTACATTGAACAAATGTGCATGAGCGTTCATTGAACACATGTGCACGGGCGTTCATTGAACACACGTGCACGGGCGTTCATTGGACACACGTGCACGTGCGTTCATGTAATTAAATTAGGTTGCATAGATTAATGAGTTGAAACAGGAACGCCCACGTGCCGCAGCTCTAGCCTTTGATGCTTCGGTCGCAACTATCATAATATTTTAGTAAATTATTTGATGTTCTTTAATGTTTGAATGGCCATAGTAGAAGCATTAGGCGACGCAGTGTCTGCGTTAGCTATCAAAGAATAAATGTTCTCACGCTGCCATTGGAATGAACTGAACTGTTGTCAGGGGCACTCAGAGTGTCTGGGAATATGGTGGCTGTTGTCGGTGTCGAGTAAATCGTCTATCTAATAAAATTTAATGAAAGTCAATGACGATGGAACAACAATTGAACTAAGTTATTAACAGGTTGACACAAAAAATGAACGAAAAGAAGCGATCATAACTGAACACAAATTGACGTAGAAAAGCTAAACAAAATTCACAATAATGGAAATGACCCGAAGTTTTCTAGCGCATAATGAATATCTCGACTCTTTTCAAATTACCGTTGTTATAAGAGTATTAGAAAAGTCTGGAATATCCAGATAGGTCAACTTATGAGTGAGCACCTATTTTACATCTCAAATAAATTGTCTACCAAAATGAAAAAAACATTTGCCTAAGAATACATCCTGGGTGCAAGCATTAAAACTGTCAACAATGTGATCAGCAAATGGAGAGCAAATGGTAGCATACTTCGCCTCAACAAGGATCGTTCAGGACGGCCAAAGCATGGATTCTTGAAGCATCGTTCATTTGTCTGAAATCGTTCAAGATGATCGATCTCAGGGCGTTACGGAACCATGGCTACCGAAGTGAGTCTTTCAGACGCATTCAAATAATTGATCTTAGACTGAACCCCTAAAAACTCATAGCATCACATCAGCTCTGGTGCAATGACAATCAAAGAAGTTTACTGCGTTGTCAACGGATTAATTAATGGTTCGAAGAAGGTAGATTTGATGTGAACACTATAATTTTCAGCGAATATAGACCCATTACTTTATATGGCTTTATAGATAATCAGAACTTTCGTAAACGAAGCTTTCAGAAACGGTAAAGTTGTTTGAGAAGCCTTTGCACTAGCTAACGATGGCGGTTTGTTGCGGTTCAACTTCAGTTAAAGTGAATGATCCTATTTTTCAATATTCCGACGGAGGTAACGTACGCAATGTGAACTCCAAAAGATTCAGTGCAACGCTAGTCAATGCAATGACTGTCGACATCATACTGATGTAAGGTTCCAACAAGATTGGTCCAACTTCACAGCCATCTTTGCCTGCAATGTTTTGGTCAAGAAACCGCTTTGAAAACCCATTGTTTCCCACCGATCTGACATCCCGCTTTCAGCTTGGTTCTTTGACCTTTCCCCTCATTAAAATATTTTCGGAGGATGTCAAACTTTGCAATATTTCAATGCATAACCTGACCTTATCAATGCCATCGAACATTTTATCCCAGAAATAATCTCTTACAGTGACCGAGATGATCTCATTGTGGAATCTCGAATCTCCAAAACAACGGTCACCAGTTGTATTCAGCAGCTGGGTGGCCATTTCAAGCACTTGCAATAAAAAAAAAATTGGGCACATGCATGTTATACCTTTCTAAGTCAATCAGGTTTGAGCTATGAGCGTTTACTTTCAACAAGTTTTTAGTGTCTCAGCGTATTAGATTAAGTGATAAATAGATTAGTTGTGAGTTTTTTTTCAGCAGAGAAGTACAATAGTTTCTAATATTTCCCATAATTCAAATTCTATGTTGAGACTGATTGTTGTGTTACTTACTCAAAATATTTGTAGAAACTATTCAAAGAATTCTTCAATGTATTAACTGACTTTGAACACCTCCTTTCCAGTTAAATTTTTCGACAAAACAATGAACAGGAATGGTATTACGCAAGCATCCGATAAAACTGAAAATATCCAAACCTAATAGGGACAGATTAAATACATTCAACAACCGCAGCAATTTCCATTCAGTCTATCAAGTTTCATGTGAACTCATTCTCATGATTACGGGAGTCTCCTGTTGCTCTTGGCCATTTAATTCTTAACGCGATATCCCATTTGCCTAGCATATAGAATCAAGAATTACACGGTGCAACCTCCGTGTTTCATAAGAAACATTATGAGGTATTCAGAAAAAAACTCAATATCTATTTATCAATGAACACAGGACCGCATCACTAAAGCAGGTGGGTCCTCGATGGTAGGACATTTCGAACACTCCTCAACATGCGCTCACACACACTCACGCGTTTATCAAGCGATCTAATATAGGTACCAATAAAAAACAATCGGAAGGGCCGGGATGAAATCGTCCTAGGTCCGGCAACCAAATCATATAAATGGCTCAGAGAGGTTCTGGACATGAGAATTTCCTGATTCTAGCCTATCCTTAAGTAATCAAGGGATAAATAGACACGTTTTGTTCCTAGTCTAATCTCTATCCGCTCTATCCGAGATAGCTATCCATAAATGTTCCAGACAGCTCGGTTGGCATTACACATTCTTTGCCCCTGGCCTCATACGGGTCCGGCAACGAGTACGTTTATTCACAGGACGTCAGAAGTAAGGTCAGAGGCATGTGACAAAATTCGGGTCCCATTAGCCGTCATCAATTCACCTTTGCCACACCCCGACTGAAACTCTTTTGGCAACCAGCGTATTCTTTACTTTATCCATCTAACACAACTCGGACTCCCGCAACGTTTCCCCATCACCCCTCAAATTATCCAACCTTTCCATGTATCCAATCCCCTCAAAACTCGATAATTATCATCTTAAGCAGCCACCTCTTCCCCATTTATCGTTCTGATGCAGACAATGTCTTTCCTAATTATATCGATCCGAGGCATTGCCCAACATTATTTGAATTTGATAAGCTCATCCAGGACTCTAATATCTGGTGTAAATAAATAAATATTTAAATTGCACAGTACAATGCGGTCTTAATTGCATTCCTTAACACTCCTATTGCTGTCTTTTATTAGCAGCAGCAGTGATGATCATTTATCGAATCCTGAAGGGCCGAAGTTGAGGCACTAGGCATTTCCTGAAGACTGTAGATCTTTTCTATGATTGGAGCCGACTCCAGCGTCACGGGTTTTTGATGAGGCTTTGAAGAAGTATATCCTCACTCCTAATAAAATACAGCGACTTTCAAACCGTTTGACAAATCCTATTCGGTTTTGACAAATGACTCACCCACTTTTCACAATGCAATTGTTGCTGCCTCACACTTGCAATTCATTAATTTTAGTTAGAAAACAGATCGCTATTCCATTGCTTGGACACAGCGTAATGACTAATAAAGTTTTGTGGGAATGGCAGTCGGACAACAGTGCAGTAACAGCAATACTTCACTAAAACGATGATTTCTTTAGACCATAGCAGGTACAGTTGCCAGAGGTAAAATATTACAGCGGCAAAAGAGTGTATTCGTATGAAAAGGAAAGACTTCCAGCAGTCTAGAAGAAAAGAAATCATTTGTAACCTGTTATGACATCTTTTTTAAATAATGAGACATTGCTCCAAATGCACAGTTATGTAGATGATGCTATTGTTAACACGAGTCCAAACTTTGCTCTCAGGAGAGTGCGATAGAGTCAAAGAACCTCTTGCAGTGAAGTCTTTTGATTCAATAACGACGCCAAATTCTTCCGGCTGCCAAAGTACAGCTTCGGCGGTGAGAACGTTCCTCACAGCGTGAGAAGTTGAATGGTGATTGGTTGTGCACGCGAGACATGTCTGCTCTGATAGTGAAGAAGTTCGATACTTGACTGACGCTACCAGTCATAATCATTGGTCTATGAGTCAGAGTTAGCATGACTAAAGAGTGAACCAAACGTCGACAGCAAACACACTCTGCGTACACTTCTATTACTCTGCTGACACACTTTGAATTCACGTCGTCGATTTCAGTGCATTCTGTTGATGTAAATGGAAACGCCTTAATTGGTAGTACTGAAAACCAATATGTTTTATCCCTCTTTTTGTCCTGACTGTTTCTCCAGTTAATCGATAGGGAGAATTGGTTGCTTGCTTGCCCTGAATCCTTTTCGTAGTTCATCTTTACTGCAATATTTCCCTAACCTTTTTGCTGGCAGTCCCGGGATACTCTCTCCGGTCATCCATCACGACCAGGGCCTCAGGAAAATTAAGGGAATTTTTGCGAAAACGATTTGATGTGCCTAAAACATATATTACAAAACGTTCACATTCGCGTATAATACGAAAGGTATGAAAAAAGTACGACAATTTAAACAAGATTGATGCAATCTATCAGAGACACATTCATTCAAATTTATGAATATATTGATATACATTTTTAAATCTTACTTAATCTAGGCATAGAGCACCGAAACATAGACACTTCTATCAATTGACTATGGTAACCAACCCAAGGCTGTTTCCTCCAGAGAGTGTATTGGTTGACCATAGTCTCGGTAACTTTATAATCATTAGTGTTGTATTATCAATATTACCGAAGGAACAATGAACAATGTTTTTTTTATTGTTCGAACAATTACACTTGGCATGTTTGTCTCAGCAGTGTCAACTAAAACTCACAATAAATGATAAGCTTTGAACTACAGCCTGTAATGCTGTTCAATTGACTACAACCGGCTCCGCAATCTATCATCTGCCGCCTTTCAACTTGAGATGCTTATCGCCACTCCTTTACAGATCAGCAAACACATCACTCTCCAGGCCTGGTGTACTCAACATTTGTTCATACGGATCAATAATCAACCCATCAGCAAACACATCACTCTCCAGGCGGGGGGGTACTAAGAACATTTGTTCATACGGGTCAGTAATCAAGCCATCAGCAAACACATCACTCTCCAGGCGGGGGGTACAAAGAACATTTGTTCATACGGGTCAGTAATCAAGCCACCAGCAAACACATCACTCTCCAGACGGGGGGTACTAAGAACATTTGTTCATACGGGTCAGTAATCAAGCCATCAGCAAACACATCACTCTCCAGGCGGGGGGTACTAAGAACATTTGTTCGCATACGGGTCAGTAATCAAGCCATCAGCAAACACATCACTCTCCAGGCGGGGGGTACTAAGAACATTTGTTTATACGGGTCAGTAATCAAGCCATCAGCAAACACATCACTCTCCAGGCCGGGGGTACCAGCAAACTGTTTGGAAAATGACCTATCGCACTAGGTAAAGTCTGCCGAAGACGTATCACTGGTAGCTAATCGATGTGTAGATCGTTGCATTTGTACAGCTACCATGCATTAATTGTCGCAGTAGTGTAGCAACTACCTATACATTATCCTACAAAAATACGCTAAAAACAATTCCTGATCATCATGTCTGTGTTTTCTGACTTGCAGCTAAATGTGTTCCCCAGCTTAAAGGTGTGTTGATAGCACGCAATGTTAACTGGTCGCTTGAAAACGCAATGGCGGTCATGGAGTTTGAGTTAGTGTCTTAAGTCGGTTCGTTTTTATTCGGCAAACAGAAGCATACGCTCGTTGCCCAATCAACATCACAAGATAAACTTTGTCTACTATTACGGCGGCTTAGAAAGGGTAACAGAACGACGCTAAAACTACGACCCCACGTATCACAATTGATTTATTCCCTAGAATCATAGATGAAATCCACCAGAATACTTGAAAAACGTTACCAGCTACACACAAATCCATTCTTGTAGTTTATAGTTACATTGGTTTCTGTTGACAATATTGATGAGGAGTTACAATTCCGTTAGAGGATAATATTACTTTGCTTAGATGACCTAGTTTTGAAAGCAATGCAACGAATTACACCAGCCAGGCGACGGTGAAGTGGATTTGTCAAAATGTGTACAATTTTGGGTACGATTAGGAATACTATACATTTCACAAAACATATTTCTCGGAGATCGCAAGGACGGTTTGTGATGACCATGTATACTCTCGTGACGATGACTGTTTGATTTTGATGTAAGCATTTACACTATATACGTAATAGGAAAAGTTAGAGATCATCTTGCAACAGCGAATAAAAAATAGATTTGCACGAATCCTTTTGAAGAGGTCTTGTCTATCAAATACTCAAAATTTTCTGAGCGGTCATAGATGCAGAGGGAGTTCCAGAATTTTTTGCTAACCAAGGACTAATAGTATAAGTAGGTAATTTTATTAAATTGAGTAACAGGACATGAGATTCAGAACAACTTTCTTACCATTCCGTGAGCGTTTATTTCACATTTTTGTGTATAAATCATGTGAATTTTCAGTAGGAGCTGCAATTTTAGAAATCCCAACAACAAATAGAAAATTATGATCGAGTTTCCGCCAATTCGTGTTGAATTACTGATTTTGATTCATAATGTCGATATGAATCGTTGAATTCTATTCACATTGTCTACCAAAAAGAGTCTATGAAATACAATATATTGTTGACGTATGTGTCTGGAACATTACGTATTCGTCCTAATTACCGAAATGTAATTCAACAATGCTTACATTTCTATATTTCTGTAATAAATCAATCTCATAAATTTGTTGCGGAAATAAATACAGGAAACCCCAGTGCTATCACCATCGGTGGCGTTTGACTTAGTAGTAAATCTTTTGCAATGTAACTTATTTTTCAATTCAAATATGTTTCGCATGGACGCCCCAACACAATAGTTTGCACGCTGGACCAGAGTTAGCAGCTTTATAATTATATCAACTCTAATATTGCTGTTATTAAAACATTTCTCCAAAATTTAAGAAGAGTACATATTACATTGGTTGATAGAGAACACTGAAGACCTTGCACAAATAAGGGAAATACATTCATTCACATTGATCCTGTCAATTTGCATATGAACAAGTGGATGAACAAAACAACCATATCCTGCCTTAGGCCAGAAAATAGCCATGACCACTACAAACTCAAGTTCAGTTGAAAATCTTGAATAGCATCAAATTTGATTAGAGGGAGACTAAACGGTCAGATTCTGCATTCACCGTGCCACAACAACAATTGAAGGCTTTCCACGGATTATTAAACCGGTTTTAAAGAGAATATTCCAACCAACATGAGCAGGTTTCAACAATCATGCTCACTTATGTTCCTGAGTATATTTTCTTAACACGTATCAAAACAAATGAAATCCAAAAAAAAATCGAAAAGTGGATTCACCAGTGGAAATCCCCGCCTTTCAATTTCGCTCCCATCCGGCGAGTTTCGAGAGCCGGGGTCTCCTTTTCAATTCGGCAATCAATGGCAATGTCGCACAATCCGTCAAGTGTTCATGATAAAATCTACTCATTTTGATAATCGGGACATGACACGTCGGTCAAAGAAAGCCACGCATTCCATAACATTTGTCATCAGGACTTGGCGCCGATAGCCTCCCTTGAATAATGAAACATTGAATACATCTTCGGGAAGGCTGGATAGCAGACAATCAACTTAGAGTCCGGATAACCTCAATGCGTTGCTCTAGGAACGAACGTCTGATATCTGAAGGAGCTGATGCAAAATTCGGCAATGATTTTGCGTAACTATTTTCCAAACCTTGACATGTCCACTGAACCCAGACCCTAAGCTTAATTGTTGTGGTTAGACACCGTATCTGATAGCAGGAGAAAAAATGGTTGCAATGAAAGGTATACGCAAACCAGACACGTATGTTTTTTTGGCCCCGAATCATCTTGATATATGACACTAAATGCCAACATACGAAGTAGACATTTTCCGAGAGATGCAAATAAACGCTACCTCGCGGTCGACGTAGCGACCGCGACATCATTAATTTGTAAACTTCCAAGGAACAATATAAATTATGGACGGACGAAAAGAAATGGATCAAAGTGTATTACTTGAAGAGAATATTACCGAACGGGAATAAAAACTACGTGTCAGGATACCAAATTCTGAAAGACCTGGTAACTCCTTCCAATTTCGTAATATACACGGATCATTTGTTCGAATGCATTATCGCCTTATGAAACTACAAAAAGGAAGAATTTTCTTCATCTATCAACGAGGTTGATCATACAATAATAATCTCTTGGGGTGACTGAATATATTACAAAATAAACTAACACCGTTACATTCAAGTATTGTACATTACAAGGTATAATTTTTGTGGGGAAAACTTTGCACTTCACGTGACCAAGAGATATGTGCATGGTTTCTGATTAACTTCAATGTGATATATTTTATCAATCATGAAGCAAATCACCTCGACCTTTCCATATAGAATGAATCACAAGAAAGACCGGTAATTTTTTTGGTGCATTCGTATCCTTGAACATGAAACTAGTATGAATATATGAAACAAGATGTAAAAAAAAATATTTAATGACACTATCAAATCGAGCATACATAACTGGGAACACGCAATAATGTATTCGCGCAGAAATATCAACGTTAACTTAGCATAATAAAGGCAATGGTATGATATATAAACCTAATTCAAGCCAACGAATAATCGAAAGTAGTATCAAGGGCTCAGCGATTGGTGACAGTAAATCAATGCAATTCGATTGCTGAAGAGAAAATTGTAATAGATTGATTAATCGTGTTTGTTTTCGTTTGAAGACAAAGTTCGATTGTCGTTGCAGAATTTAGTCCAATCATGTAGTTCATCATGACTGTAGAACCCTCCCACAAACTCTGGATTTTGTTTGGGTGCGTTCCGCGCTATTCTGTGCCCGCTACCATTGTGGCGCACTGTTTCAATTCCTTAATATAACTATAAACAACTCGCAGCCAGATGCATGTGAAGTGTTTCGGAAGCAGCATCATGATTAGCAGCAGCAATTTACTATTTGCACAGTAGGAGGGTCTCAAACAATAAGTTAGGAAGCGTGATGGAGCCGCCCTCTGCTACTGCAAGGAATAAATAGGAGCGAAAATTTTATGATCTGTGCATTCATTACCATTCCATAATATATTCACGCTCTGCGAAGGTGTATTATTTTAGACATTTTTGAGCTTATGGTTGCATGCACAATTTGTTATGTACATTTACCCATCTGAAGTTTTATTACGGCGGAAAAAATACAGTCCCTGATAATACGAAACCTGTGTGGCATATCCCTAAAATAAATTTCCTTCTTTCTTGTTCATAGGACTGAGGAACAAGTCGTATGATACGATTTAGTTCCATATCAAAACGGCCAGGAATCGTTAACAAACTCACGAAACACATCAGCATAACATTCCAATAACTCCACGCTGCCCTGAACCATTACTATAATGAACTACCCAAGCTGGTCTGCTTTTGCATATATCGCATCTGTGCTTCTGTCAATCCCCATTTGCCATTACAAACTATCTTACTATGATGATGAACAGATGAAAGAAATAAGGTATATTAGCGATTTGTTTCCGATATTCATGCACAGAAATTAAACGTTATTAAGATGGTACATGCAAATAGCTGTTTCGTTTAGACATAGAGGAAACATTCCTATGTAAATGCATCCTTAAAAGCATACCATCTGCATGCAGGGACACTGGAAATCAAACACGAGTAGACCCTACTTCTGACGACTATAGTACAAGTGCACAGCCTCTGCTTATGATCGACCATCACTCTACTTGCAAGCCATAGTTCCGCACCATTACCACAAGGCAATTCATATCTTTGGCTTCCAATCAACTGCACGCATGACTTGACCAGGCACCGCAACCGACTAGAATTGGCATCGCATTAAAGCTGCCAATCATGACCTCCGTAACAGCGACCATTATCTGCACGCCCTGCCCTATTTGGTCAATCAACGCTAATGCAGGGCGGCTCGGCGCAAAAACACCGTGTTGAGTAATGGCTTCATCGGACAGAACAGGGAGGAAATTCGGGAACAAGCATCCCTAAAAAATTGAACACAGGTAGTGGGTAATATTTTGGGTATCGCCTGTTGTTATATTAAGGTTATAAATATTACTTCGACTTTTTGCTTGAGATTGAAGTTTGTGCGATTGTTGACTTCTATTCTGGGTTTTGTGAAGAAATACTCGCTGAGGCTTTACAGTATTTATTTATCCAGGCTAGTATTTAACTGAAGTCACAATTGGGGTTCTTTTCACAAACTAATACAATTTAACTTGTTATCTCAGTAGTCAGTCGAGGGGGACAAGACCGGAGAGGACGAGGGAGCAACTAAGTGTATAGGCTAAACACTAAGACGTTGAGGGATCCTCACGGATTCGGCTCAAGTCAAGTCAGAAGGTGTTAGTAACAAGCAGAACTTATATACTGGGGAATAGGTCAGAACGCCACGGGTGTATTGGAAAGCCCGATGGTGGGGCCCACTGTGGGGACATGGAAGGGACTGTACTCTTGTGGTCCTGGGCTGCGAACATGTGGCTGGCTCTCGACCAGGAAATCTCCTTCTAGGGCATTGGAACTCTTATCCTGGTTAGACACGCATCTATATCAGCAGGTAAGCGCCAGTATGCGCAATATACTTGATACTTTAACACCGGAGTTGATAGTTGGATTGCATGAGAGGGGCTGCAGACACAGGATAGCAGCTGGTATTTCCTAGTTAGGCGGTCCGCGTCTTCAAGGTGCTATTATACTTTATGAAGGTACAGACCTAAATACTTTTATGCGTTGGACAAAAATAAGAATATAACACAGAGGCTAGGCATTAGGTCGGGTGTGAAGAAACCTAAGGTGAGAACTACGCAGTATACATTGTTCGTTTAACAAAGTTCAATGTATGAATAATTATTCAGTCATTCAAACGCTGAAACACGTCGAAACACTCTGGAGCACTCTATTTCCTCAGATGTTTACAATTTTTATATCACAAATGATCATCAATTAAACAGTAGAGTTAAGTAGAGATTGTGAACTAACTTTATAAACAAGAACAGAATCGGGGGGCCTGGAAATACAAAATGCTTGAAGGGCAACTTAACTATACCTAAAACTGTCAAAACAGTGACCTAACTTTAAACAGTAACAAAACGTCATCGACAACTACTGAACTATTAAAGAAAAACAAAACATAGATGAAATGATACACAATGAAAATGCTAAGATATAGTTATAAATAATTGAATTCATATTGTGAGGCAAAATGTTGATTAAGTTTTGATTTAGAGGTAAATAATGAAGTTGAAGTTTGTTTATGATTGGAATGAAGTTTCCCAAAAGGACGCTTGTATAAATTATAGAAAATAGGAAAACGTTTTATTATACTTTGTTATATTAGATGACTCTTGATCACTTGTTGAGTGGTAATGGATATCAGACTGGTGCTGTGACAGCTAGAGGAGATGCCTATCACTTTATTGTAACTGCTCGAGAAGATGCCTATCACTTTATTGTAACTGCTCGAGAAGATGCCTATCACTATGCTGTGACTGCTAGAGAGGATGCCTTTCACTGTACTGTAACTCGTCGAGGAGATGGCTATCACTGTACTGCAACTGCTCGAGGAGTTGCCAATCACTGTACTGTGACTGCTAGAGGAGATGCCTATCACTGTACTGTAACTGCTAGAGGAGATGCCAATCACTGTACTGCAACTGTTCGAGGAAATGCCTATCACTGTACCGGAACTGCTAAAGGAGATGCCTATCACTGTACTGTAGCTGATCGAGGAAATGCCTATCATTATGGTGTAACTGCTAGAGGAAATGCCTATCATTATGCTGTAACTGCTAGAGGAAATGCCTATCACTGTATTGTAACTGCTCGAGAAGAAGTCTATCACTATGCTGTAACTGCTCGAGGAGATGCCTATCACTGTACTGTAACTGCTCGAGAAGATACTTATCACTGTACTGTAACTGCTCGAGGAGATGCATATCACTGTACTGTAACTGCTCGAGAAGATACTTATCACTGTACTGTAACTGCTCGAGGAGATGCCTATCACTGTACTGTAACTGCTCGAGAAGATACTTATCACTGTACTGTAACTGCTCGAGGAGATGCATATCATGGTCAAGATGATTGTTCTATTTATATCGACTATTATTTAAAAATCTTCATCTTCAGTCTATTTAACATTTTAAAACGAACACTAGTATGGCCTGTATGAGAAATGCTGTTCATTGTTCTGATTTCTCCCTGTAACATGATTACTAGTTCATCTGTTACACTCTTACGCCCTACAAAGTACGCTTCAAGTCGATAGGAGATGTAGGGTGGAACGGAATATAAATAAATAATTTCGAGAATTTCTGACGAATTTTCTTTCATATTTATACAGGATTCTATCTGATTTCCCGAATTTAGTCGGACGATAATCAATACGGTATTTTAATGTGGGATGGCGGTCAAGGTACAAGGCACACAATATAGGGCAATTTCATTTACTAATATTAGAGTTTCATATTGTTAACACAAGAGTATCAATGTTACGTTTGCATGCGAATGAAATCAATTTTATTGAATTGGCATATATATTTTTGTCAAAAAAACTAATTAGATACTAATTGTTTTTAAAGAAACTGCCCCTGTACTATCATCATCAAAATAAAATACACCTGAATAGATTTGAGACACTTGAAAGATAAATAATAAAAAAATATAAACATGAGAGGCCATGAAATTGAAACTTGAGGGTCGCAATGACAATTTTTCAGACGACTTAAGCTAGTAATTTATCACAGTACATTGTGGACTATTGACAAGGTAAGATCGAATCCAATCCAACGACAGTACAATTTGATCTGAATCTGTAGTTTTATGAAAAAAATGGCCTCATATTGCTTGAAGTGTCAATTTTTTAAAATATTCATCAAAATAAAGAATGTCACGTTTCTCTAAACAATAATGCACTTGTGGGTGTGCTGCTGTTCCGAGTAACACACAAACAATTGGGGTATTGAAATTAGTCAATAATAACTGATATTCTCTACTTCGCTTGTTTTGAGGGTGGGATGACTCGCGATTTCCAGAAATGTCGGAAAATGGTCGGATCCGAATGATCTAGCAATAATATTCAGGGGAAAACTAGGGCTACAATATCAGTTTCAAATTGAGTGACTTCAACAGGTACTAAGTATTTATCACATTAACAAGTCCTTTAGAGATATAACAGATCTACATACATATTTTGGAGTTACAGCTTTCAGAAAGTACGAATAAGGGTAATCACCTTCCATGGAATATAATGGATCATAGGGTCGCATCCCTGGCGCTAAATTATTTTATAGCTAACGTCAGATCAGCCCCTATCATCGCCAACTGCCTTATCAGCCCCAAGTTGTTCCGAGTACCTACCTACGGTACCATTTTTTAACAGCGAACATTCGTAGCCTTCCTCAGTCCCACCAGCCACTGTCATATCTGCCAGTGACATTCTGCCTAAAATCTGTTTCAGCCCACGTCAGAATCAGCCACCAGTCGTACCATTTTACCGGTTATCACTTTAATGAAACTTTTCCTACCCAACCTAACCTAACCTAGGGTACGTGTTTCTAACCCGCGGGGCAAAGGTACGTATTTCTAACCCGCGGGGCAAACATAATATTATTGTAGGGTACGTAATGCCGTTTTTTAACGTTTTTTTATTGAAGTTTCATCAAAGTGATAACTGTTAGGTTGGTACGCCTGTTTAGTTGTAAGGGCATTGGCAGATATGACAGTGGCAGATTTTGAAGTGGCGGAAAATGCGTGTGGGCTGAAACATCGTTTAGGTAGAAAGCACGTGAGATGGAAGATTTTTGGCGGTTATGGCAGTGTCCGGCCATGACATTGAGGTGAAGTGCGCGTGTGCGGGAATCATTTTAGCGCGAACGCTGGGCTCTCGGATCAAAAGGGGTAGAGCCAAGAGATTAATCATTTAGTGAATTCTCAATATTAATTAAGAACTCGTTAAATACATCTATAACATCAAAAAGAATTCCCTATCTGGTGTCATTGTTTGCAATGTCTAATGTATTTATCTTCATTTGATCGTGAGGTTTGGAATATATATTAATTAGGCTGCATATTGCTGGTATGTTCTTTGAAGTCGTTCTATGTTTCACTGAAATGTTATTTTTTTAATATTCTTATGTGGCTTGTAACATAATTTAGTTTTCTTATAACAGATTTCCGGGAATTTTGTGGTGTTGCATGTACGTATGGTATACAATATGCTTACATTTTCTTACTATTGGAAAATAGCAGATGTATTCCATTGTTTCTGCTAGGATTTTTGAAACCAAGTTTTTGATTCTTAACGGACAGTAATTATTGTAAGTTGAGTATAATATATCACATAGGTCTTTCATAGCGACGTCAGGATACTATCTATCATTCATAATGTTTTGAAAATCATGATATATTAGGTTGAATTACATCGTTTTGAGAGATCCATAGTTGATATTGCGATACTAACCAGATGTATTTTTAGATTGTCAACAAAGTATTTATTATTATTAACATTATTATATTATTTATTAGTATTATTACTATTATTATCATTTTTATTGTTATTATTATTAAAGTTATTATTATTATTTTTATTAACTCATTTATTTCCATCGTCTGGCAGATTATAAATTAATCTGCCAGATAAATTAATCTGCCTAAACATACAAATATTATAAATTACAATATTATAATAAATGATCAACAGCCACGTCTTATTTGAATAAAAAATCAGGAATGCCTGGCATTGGTAAATTAATAGTACAGTACATGGGTCTGGGAAATCCTGAAAACATGGGGTTGGGAAATTGAAAACGCTAACATATCGTATTGATGGGCTAAAATATGAATAGTAATAGGTTGAATAGATGACGCAAATTATACATAAAATATATACATAACACTAGATAAAAACATTTCATTACGAAATACGCTAACATATTGTAAAGATGGGTCTAAAACATTGTATGAATAATGAAGTGGTGAATAGATGACATCAGTTATACATAAAATTATTTACATAACACCTAATATATACACTTCATGACCGCTAGGAAATGATTAAAAGATGGACAATCAGAATAATTCGATACTGGAGTACAAAAATCGAATGAATATACTTCTGTTATAGAAGATAAAACACAACATTAGCCTCTGTGACAATGATTGTGTCATCAAAAATGGTGCGGTAAATGGTAGAAATGATTCAATAAATGTAATGCTCATCGAGCCTCTGTCAACGCTGGGAGCTGCCCATCAGTCCTCGAAAGACCGACTTCCAAGGTTTAACTCTATTGAAACTATTGAAACATTTGGAGCATAAAATTAGACAAAAACGTAAGTTAACACCTAGGATAATTGGCAGAGACAATTGTTATTAGTAGCAACATAGAAATACATATGTATCCTCAGAGTAAAATCGATTAGATGGTGACTCAGTATTAAATATTATGGTGGTGGTATTTGCAAACACGTTCAAGAACAAAATGCATTTCCTAGTTATTGGTATTATGTATTTATCTTATGTCTGTAGGCAAAGTTAGCAAAATAGTTCTGTTTTATTAAAATAACAGGCAAGTGTTCAGGAATGCATGCCAGTATTATCCACGAGGGGAACTCATAAGGGGGCGACGTGAATATTTTGTCACTATTAGTGTGCTCTTGTTAAAGTTATAGATATTCGAGCTGGTTTAGTATACAGTGAAATGTGCGATAAAGAATTGAAACAGATGGTTAAACATTAAGTTCCGACATTATTGCCGGAATTTAGGAGATTGAAATTAAAATTCTGACACAAGATCATGTGGTTCTTGTTGTTGTCGCCAATTTTTTGACCAAAATTTGAAGTGAGTTGGTAAAATCTGTACAATTGGTTGAGTTTTTTTTAACAGATGTTAACTACATTATTTGTCTCGATTCATAACATATTTTGATATAAAAATTCAATTAACAAATGGGACGCAGATATATATGAGAGTTGATGAACTGTCAAGCAATCACCAACGTGAGCAGACACTCCTCCATCACGCATATCCTTGATTCTCAATGAATGGAAGGATTGGACGCTTTCAAAAGCAACCCGATGTTAAGTAGTGTCCGTCTGCTGATTCCAGGGGAAGTAATCATGTCAAATTTGTGCTCCCGTGCCCAAAAACTAGGAAGCACACTCTCAGAATTAGCGCTTGTAGATCTTATATTCAAGTGTATTAAGGCTAGGTCTCCGGTCAATCTATTTGAATTGAATTGAGAGTATGATTGAGTTGAGGACTTATTTCATTTTTATCATTCAAGTCGTCATCAATCTGAGAAAAGAGTTCAGTCTTCTTCACTGTTGAAAGTTTTCTAATGATGGAATATAAAAATGGATCGCTTATTAAACCGGACGGTAGTAACCTAAAATATTAGTTCAGACCGTAAGCGAGAGGTGACGTAAACTATGAGGAACAACTCGTGATCGCTGCCATCTGCGGAAGATAGTGGAAGTTTTACAGCGTAACATTAGTGCTCTAAAACAAACGAAAGTAAATAAATGAGTCCCTGAAAACATTGACCGACGATGCTGAGACTGGCAAGTAGAGATGGTGAATAGTATGCATTAATTGCGTGAACCACGATGTGTTACGACGCGTCGTCAATAAAAGAATGCGAGGTGTCGCTTATCAGTTTATTGAGTAGCGACACCTCGGAGTTCAGGGGCTGTAGACAGCGAGCTTACGATAATGTCGACTGCTATGACCTTGAGCAGCCAAACGCTGCTCTCCTGAGACCTAAAGTTCTTGAAAACATTGTGATGTTACTTATTTCTTGGCGCGACTATCCGTGTACATGACGGGTTGCGAGTGTGCGTCAGGGATTCTTTCACGAAGAACGATCAGGATACTTCTCTTAACAAGCAGTCATGATCTTCCCTTTAACGTCACGTCAAAACAGTTTAGAGATAACGCTTCGTTTATCTCATATTCGTCTATGGCCAATTCTGTGAGCCATGCCGATACCCTCTTCGGAGATAAAGAAACGCTTGCCTTCTCAGCAAGCAGCTTCCTCTCCAGCACACTACAGTCGTCGTCTGCTCTCACCACGGGGGGTGTCCCCAGATGGGACGAGTGTCTCCCCTCACATAGAACTGTGTGTCACAGCTTATATCTCATCTTCCCTACTAAACAATACAGCGTCCTTGCGTACACTAACGGCACAGTATCGGACACGATATCTGGCATATCTTTCCTACGACACGATTCCGTGCCCATGCGCGCACTATTATCACGGCATCGTAGTCAACGTCTGTCACAGCTTCCTTATGACACACTTTAGGGTCCATCCACACACTTCCGACACAATAACCATCATATCCTCCTTACGACACAGTTCAGTGTCCATGCGCACACCATTATCACGGCATCGTAGTCAACGTCTGTCACAGCTTCCTTATGACACACTTTAGGGTCCATCCACACACTTCCGACACAATAACCATCATATCCTCCTTACGACACAGTTCAGTGTCCATGCGCACACCATTATCACGGCATCGTAGTCAACGTCTGTCACAGCTTCCTTATGACACACTTTAGGGTCCATCCACACACTTCCGACACAATAACCATCATATCCTCCTTACGACACAGTTCAGTGTCCATGCGCACACCATTATCACGGCATCGTAGTCAACGTCTGTCACAGCTTCCTTATGACACACTTTAGGGTCCATCCACACACTTCCGACACAATAACCATCATATCCTCCTTACGACACAGTTCAGTGTCCAAGCGCACACCATTATCACGGCATCGTAGTCAACGTCTGTCACAGCTTCCTTATGACACACTTTAGGGTCCATCCGCACACTAGCGACACAATAACCATCATATCCTACTTACGACACAGTTCAGTGTCCATGCGCACACTATTATCACGGCATCGCAGTCAACGTCTATAACAGCTTCCTTATGACACACATTAGTGTCCATCCGCACACTAGCGACACAATAACCGTCATATCCTCCTTATGACACAGTTCAGTGTTCATGCGTGCAGTGGACACAACATCGTTAGTGATTAAAGATTAACTAAATCCCAAACATTTATTCAGAGTCATGAAATTAAACGAAATATAATGATAACACCATATTTCATTTGACCGCTTACATCAGCTATAATATTCAATTTATATACCTTTGAAATGAACTGTCCTGTTTCCATCGTGTTGGAAAGACATGTTTCCTTTTCCTTCTAAGCGATCGTACAAGTTGGTCGAGACATTTTAATTCTACGGTTGAGACGAAAGGGGCATGTGTGAGGTCTATATGAAGGTCATTCATTAGCGCAAGCTGGGCAATATTCTCAGGCAACTTCCTGGCATAACTTTTGAAGGTCCATACAACCTGTCATAAAGTTTAACCCGCACTAATAATTTCATACTATATTAGAACACGCCGGCACTATTGTAGCTGAACAATTGCGACGAACAGGTGATCATACAGTCACCGGAAGTAACATTTGCATTAACATCGTCACAAGAAACGATTGTTGGCCGGTGGGTAAATCCAGATTCTTGAAGAAAGATCTCAGAAAAAGCTTAATGTACTGTTCCACATTGTTCAACACCGACCAACTACCCTTTCAGAGACCAGTCATAGTCTGATTGCTAAAAACGTTACCTTTTCAGAGACCAGTCACAGTCTGATTGCTATAAATGTTACATCAACGTAAACTTTCGAACGCTGTTTTTTTATTATTTATAACGGACATATGCGTAGTGACACGACGAACAATTGTTGTGATATTTCCGGAATATTAATTACATCCATTCATACATGCATACATACATACGTACATACAAGCATACATAAATGCACACATACAAAAATACATACATACACATATATATAAATG
>SDVV010004124.1:0-20523 GCA_016164225.1 Gammarus roeselii
ATTACAATTCAGGAAATGGGGTGTTATGAAATCGTAGCACGATTCTAAGCTTCAAGATATAAAGTGGTACAATACAATGATACTACCTGAAACAGGATACTTGTGGTTTTGTTACAGAGAACCGGCCACATTTGACAATGTTGAGAATCGTAATACCAGTAACATCTTAGGATACGTTTATAGACACACAGCTAACACGTTCACAGTTAATATATAGGAAAAACAAACTAGAGCGGAATTCTAACAGGGCGACATCCTAACAGATTTGCCCAACCAGTGCGGAAATGCGTTTTCAAATTAGAATTAGAATTATGCAGTGACAATAGCAGTTTCGTTCGAGATCAGTATACCCATACCCTTAATAACATTGATCAAGCACAAACAAGTAATATGAGCACAGCTGAAATAAACATAAACCAAGTCAAGATAGAAATCGAACTAATAGAACACAATGGAACTAATGACACTGGTTTTTACAGAGTGGAAATAGTTTTTTTTTCCTTATGTTAGTCGGCGTAAGTCTGATGATGCCGACAGAGTAAGTCACTTGTGGGATAAGTTTCTGGTCATCTCAGCACAAGAGAACATCATTTTCCTTTGGCGCTTAACACTCATAATTCACTATTTATCGTCACTTTAAGAAATATTTCGGCACTAAAGCAATATTGTAACAAGTGCTATTTAAATGTAGGATAAAATGTTTTGAGTGCGCACCATCGAGAACATTTAAGTACACACGCATTGAAACACTTGAGTAAACATGAATTGAAACTCTACTTTGATAACCAGACAACCTGTAGCTTGAAAGAGTCTTCCAAAGATGAGTTTTTTTTCAGATAGAAGCGATCAGAGTCATAGTGGAGGGTGTGCTGATCAGATTTTTGCAGTGAGACAGGTATGTGAGAGGTACCTTGCAAAGGGAAAGGATGTGTTCTGGGCCTTCATGGATCTGGAAAAAGCATACGACAGGATTGACAAGGAGGCGCTGTGGAGGGTGTTGTGTGTGTTTGGATTAGACGAAAAGCTATTGAAAGCGGTGCAGAGTTTCTATGCTGGCACCCGAGCATGTGTCAGAGTGGGAAGCAAGGCGAGTGATTGGTTCACAGTGAAAGTGGGTCTTAGACAAGGCTGCGCGATGTCTCACTGGCTGTTCAATCTCTATGTGGACGGAGTGGTCGTGGAGGTGAACGCGAGTGTGCTGGGTCGGGGCATGAAGCTGTTTGAAGCGAATTTGCGGAGTTGGCAGTTGAGCCAGTTGCTGTTTGCGAATGATACGGCGTAGGTGACGGATTCAGAGGAGAAGCTATGTAGGCTAGTGTGTGAGTTTGGTAGAGTGTGTGAGAAGAGGAAGCTTCAAGTGAACGTGGATAAAAATAAAATAATGAGATGCTCGAGGACTGTCGATGCCAGCAGAATAAGTGTCCTCCTAAATGGAGAGTTGTTGGAAAAAAATCAGTATATCAAGTATCTGGGCTCTCATGTGGAAGACTGAATTAGTGGAAACTGAGGTGAAGTCGCGAGTGAAGGAGGGGTGTAAAGTGTTGGGTGCACTGAAGAGCGTAATAAACTGCTGGACGTTGTGGATGGAAGTAAATAGAGGGCTGTATGAGGGTGTCATTGTCCCAACTGTGCTGCACAGAGCTGAGACTTGAGGATTAGAGCAGAGGAGAGAAGGTTGAATGTTTAAGAGATGGAATGTTTGAGGAGTATAGCTGGAGTGTGTTGCTGAGAGACAGGTTCACTAACGAATTGGTTCGCATCAGAGCGGGGATGGTAAAGAAGTTAGAAAACAGAATTGATTCTCGTGTTCTGAGATGGTTCGGACACATGGTGGGGATGGATGAAGGAAGATAGAGCGGTGAAAAGGGTGTTGAAGGCAGAGGCGGACGTAGGCCTAGAGAGAGACATGGTGTGAAGCAGGCATTTGGAAGGAGAGACGTGAGTGTGGAGGTAGTGAGAGAGCCTGCACTGGATAGGTGTGAGTGGAGAATGATTGTGAACGGATGAGTTTTGACGCGGCCCTGATGTGCTTTCCCGCCCTAGGCATATCGTTGAGAGACGGGATGGTCGTGGATGGGGGAGGCCCGGTCATCATGTCGCGGCAGGGGTGAAACAGTCACACTGTCGGGCCCTGCTGCCGACACTGACCTCGACCCGCACTTGTGACCCGGAGGGTGTGTTGCTGTGTTCCCGGCCGGACCCTTTTGCGCAAAAGAGCTAAGGTGTGCGAGTGTGAGTGCATGAGGGTGTGAGGGGCGCCTGGCCGTCAGCCACTACCTTGATGGGGAATTTCGGCCCAGTGTCGATATCTGTATAAAATACACATGCATTATAAATTTAAAAGTTGAAAACCGCTGTTTCTGACGTCCTAGCGTACGAAATTCTTACACTTCATTGAATTCTTTTTCCATTAAATAGAAATTCGTGGTTTTTGCTCGTGTGCCAATTATTGACTGAGAACCCCTCCAACAGCACATATTTGGTCTTTTGTTTGTGCTGGGGCCTTTAACCGCACGTTAGACCTGTACAGCCGGTGAAGAGGCTATCAAGAGTAGTCACCCTGGCTGCTGGCGTGAACCAGGGGTTCCATGAGGGGAAAGAACAAACTCCATTTAAGAGGAGCCAGCTTCCTCCCCCTCAGCAAGACCCACAAGATCTCAACAGCAAAGAACGTCAGCCCCTCCAAGACGAGCAGCGTCACCTAAGTCGAAGACAACCGGACAAATGGCCGCATCGCAGAGTTGTCCAGAAGCATTCGCGAAATTGAGAATTTACTAAACCAATCGGATGACCTTTCCGAGCAAGAAACTGAAGACTTCTCCGCAGAATCCGGCATATTCGACGACCGTCTAACAAGAATCGAGTATCATGTCAAACAAACCTCTTCGAATCCACGAACTCGTGAAGAACCGACCTTCCAAGGAACCAGCAACTTGCACATATGCCTTTATCTCCACTTCCGATAACAACCTCAACGACTCTCCACCCCAAAAACAGCTCAACCAAGTTCCAAAAGCTTCAAGGAAGATGCAGTTCCCGTCATATAAAGAACACAACCTGTTCAACAATGGTCCCAACTTCCCCGAACATTTGAAAATTACATAAGACTCCAAAGACGGACTTGATATTTGTCCATACACTCTACGAGAAGAACTGGGCTCCATTACTGGCCGCCCAGTCCTAACATCACTAAAAGCAGCAATAAAAGCTTCACCATTAAGTAGATACAAAGCTACAAAACGACACTCGCTTTCAAAGATAAGAATATGCCAGAGGTCATGCACAACATACCACACCCTACTCTCCCGATAAGCAAGATGATTAGTTCATCACCGGACTCGTTCAATACGTGGTCTGTGTGGTCGAAGCAAAAATCACACTAAAAATAAGCAACTCCACGGCCCTTCTGCTGTTTTTTTTTGGGGATGGATTGGTGATGATTCATTATATAGATCCTTAACACTTTATTTTAGTATATTATTATTTTTTATTTCGTGGGCTCTATTATTTATGGGTGTGATTTTTATGGTGATTAATTTTGGATTAGTTATATAATAATGTTTCGCTAGACGCCCGCATGGGCTCTAGGTGTACTATGCGGTTTGTTAGTTAGTCTAGTCCAACCTACGGTGGGAGAATTTGCGCTCTCCTGGGCGCCTAATAAATGTCCGAGCACAGATCAGCGTTCTGATTACTAGATGGTGAAATAATGTTGCTGTTGATCTTAGAGAGTGAAAGTCTTGAAAGGCACTGTGCGTGGAGGGTACGAGGCGAGTCGAGGTAGGTTGAGGCGAGTGGAGACGAGTCGAGACGACCCGAGGCTGGTTGAGACTAGGTGATCCAGGAATGCGGGGGGGGGAGGGGGTACTCGTGGGACCCGCGGGACTCTAGGGACCCAGGGGTTCCGGGGGACTCGGGGTTTCGGGAACCTGGTGGACTTGGAAGACCAGGAGGATTTGGAAGGACACACTTGGACCCTTCCGGGGCCTTTTGGGACACCCTTAGAACCCTTTGGGACCCTCTTGAGAAACTGTGGTACCCTCTCGAGTCCCCTCTAAATCCTGGAACCTCTGCTTCCCCCTCTTCACGCTGCGAAACCCATACTCAGAAAAATGTATATATGTGAAATGCTTGTGTAGAACAATTGACCATTACAGTCCGCGGATTACTGGCGCAGAGGGCGAGGGTCTCATCGAGGCGGGTCGAAGTGCGTCGAGATCGGTCGAAACATGTTGAGGCGAGTCTAGTTGGTCGCGACGAGCCGAGACTGGCCGAAATGAGCTGAGACGAGGGTCCCGGGGAGCTCGGGAAACTCGAGTTACCCTCCGGGATTCGTCGGGCTCTTTTGGGACCCGAGACGCCTCTGTCACCCCACTCCCACCCTAAAATGCTTGAGTGAAAATTTTCGTATTACAGTCCACATGATCACTAGCGCAGAGAGAGATAGCCGCATCGAGGCTGGTCGAGGTGCGTCGAGATCAGTTGAAACATGTTGATGCGAGTCGAATTGGTCGTGACGAGCCGAGACTGGCCGAAATGATTCGAGACAAGCAGAGATGAGCTGAGACGAGGGGTCTCGGGGGACCCGGGGAGCTCGGGAAGGACCGGAGACCTTGGGTTGCCCTCCGGGGCTTGTCGGGCTCTATTGGGACCCAAGAGACCTCTGCCCCCCCCCCCACTTTATCCCCTTGAACAATGAGTGCGAAATCTATAATCTGAGCGTTTTTTTTGCCCGCGACGAACCTGTCCTTACTGTCTTCTTCACGATCCACAATTTTGTCATGTATTGAATACTGGTGTATTTGTGTGGGAGTTCCGGATTAAGATTTGTGAATAGGTGTTTTTTCTTCAGTCTGTGCTCACTCGCGCTTGCACGGACCATATGTAGTTTCTGGGGTTGACCTGGATTGCGTAGCTATAAAACCTTGTGACGCGTTGCGGTTGTAGTCGATTTAATCCGTGAAGACATAGACCTCGTACCAATTTGGACGATACTATCTGTGCGCACTGTTGCGCGTGCATATTACTCTTGGAGTTCTGAGTGGTTGAAGGCGGGGATTTGTTTTGTCTGAGTTTTTATCTTACCTGAATAAATAAAATGTAACTCTGCTTAACTCGACCGCGTAGCTGTGAACATTGTGTTGCGCTGCTGACGGAGCTGCCCGTGTAGACGTGGGCCTTGTACTAGTCTTGACGATGTTACCTGTACGCACTAGCGTGCGTACATATTACTCATAAAGTTCTACATGATTGGAAGCGGAGACCTGTTTCGTCTAAGCGTTTTTTATGCGCGCCAGCGTGCGTCTGACAATGCTGAAATTTAAAAAAATCTTAACCTAAAAAACGCTTTTTTCCGTACACTGCGGCGTGCGAGCCTACTGGAATCCATGATCATCGAGCTCAATGGAGGAGCTTATTATGACTCGCGTTGAGACTCTGGTGGAACTGAGGATCAAATCAAACCCTATCTTATTTTCGCCCTTCGTGGCTTCTCGTGCGTTTTACCCGTCGACCTTATTGGGAAGAATGCTATTCTGTCTAGTGAGTATCCAAAGGTTTGTTTTTATATCATTTTTGTGAAGCGGTTGATGAAACAATGATATGGAATAATAATGTGGTTTGAGTAACTTTAACAAATCTCAATATAGATTACTAAAAGAATGGGAGAATGAATAGACATGTAACTTACTCCAATATCAAGTAGGACAGTTGCTCCTCTTCAACTTATTTTCATGTGGGTAAGAAACGAGTTGTTCATTCCTTGATGTTTACCGCAGGGAGCAGAGCCTTGCTCTTGCTTGGGGGAACATGTTTCGTCCCTCCGAACCCGAGCAACTTGTATGTATTCATAGACATGGCTGTTACCCCCTAATTAGGAGGGTGTATAAGTTGGCTGGATGGAGTGGTCAGGGAGGTGAACGCGAGTGTGCTGGGTCGTGGCTTGGAACTCTTGGAAGCGAATGGGAGGAGTTGGCAGTTGAGCCAGTTGCTATTTGCTGATGAAACTGCCCTGGTTGTGGATTCGGAGGAGAAGCTATGTAGGCTAGTGTCTGAGTTTGGTAGAGTGTGTGAGAGGCGTAAGCTTCGAGTGAACGTGGGTAAGAGTAAAGTAATGAGATGCTCGAGGACTGTCGATGCGAGCAAAATTAGGGTCACCCTAAATGGGGAGCTCTTGAAGGAAGTTCAGTGTTTTAAGTATCTGGGCTCCCATGTGGAGAAAACTGAACTAGTGGAAACTGAAGTGAAGGCGCGAGTGAAGGAGGGATGTAAAGTATTGGGTGCACTGAAGAGTGCAATGAGCTGTAGGACGTTGGGGATGGAAGCAAAGAGAGGGCTGTATGAGGGTGTTGTTGTCCCAACTGTACTCTACGGAGCTGAGGCTTGGGAGGTGAGAGCAGATAGGGGAAGAAGGTTGAATGTTTTCGAGATGAAGTGTTTGGGGAGCATGGCTGGAGTAACGCTGAGAGACCGGATCACCAACGACGTGGTTCGAATCAGAACAGGGATAATGAAAAAGTTGGAGAACAGAGTGGATTCGCGTGTACTGAGATGGTTCGGGCACATGGAGTGGATGGATGAAGGGTGATTGGCGATAAAGGTGATGAATGCGGAGGCGAGTGGTCGCAGGCTTAGAGGTAGACCGAAGTTTGGGTGGATGGATGGTCTGAAGCAGGCGTTGGGAAGAAGAGACATGAATGTGGAGGTGGTGAGTGAGCGTGCAATGAACAGGCGTGAGTGGAGAAAGGTTGATTTTGACGCTGCTCTGATGTGCTTTCCCGCCCTTGGCATCCCGCTGTCGGGATGGTCATGGGTGGGGGGGGCCCGGCCATTATGACGCGGCGGGGGTAAACCAGTGAAAACTGTTGGGCCCTGCTGCTGACGACGGCTCCTTGGTGCATTCGGGACCCAGAGTGTAAGTTTAGGGGTGACCGGCCGGACCCTTTAGCACAAAATGGCTAAGTTGTGTGAATGTGAGCGTATGATGTTGTGAGGTGCGCCTTTCCGCCGGCCACCCCCTTTTCTGTGGGATGCGGCCTAGTGTCTGTATCTGTATAAGTTAGGCTGACAGAGAGAGAAAGCGCCCAATCTCCCCTCCACAAAACTTTGTGTCCTTGCTGGGACTCGAACTCGCGACATGCAGCACCAGAGGCTGGCATTGCAGTCGGTCACGCTAACCACTCAGCCACGGCTTCAAATAGAACAATTGAAGAATTCCAAGTTCTGATGCATTTACATCATGGTTTCCCCCTGAAGCTAATGGTTCACCTGTCACACGGGGTCACGACCCAACCGGGGGTGAACACCTAATTTCCTTTCAGACCCTACTATTCATCACCCTTCACTATATCTCCTTCTCTACCTTATCATG
The DNA here is from genome assembly GCA_016164225.1 of Gammarus roeselii. NCBI lineage: Eukaryota > Metazoa > Arthropoda > Malacostraca > Amphipoda > Gammaridae > Gammarus > Gammarus roeselii. The sequence continues at coordinate 7,370 of SDVV010004124.1, forward strand.
GATACACTGTTATCTTGTTTACTCCATTGACCTTCTTTGTTTCATTGGAACTCCATTTCTGTATCTCTTCTCTAATCTTGAGCTCTCTCTTCCATAGTTTTTTTTCTGCTGTAAGTTACTTTTGAGTTGAGGTGCTTCAAATGTGGTGCAGTGCCTGCATTTTTCCGCTATTTAATGGCAAAGGAGATGAAAATGAATGCTGCAACTCGAGAGGTATCTGTCTGTTATGTGTGGTTGGTAAGTTGTACGGGAGAGTGCTGATCAAAAGGATTAGAGACTGTATGGACTGCGTAATTGGAGATAAACAGTGTGGCTTAAAGAGTGGTAGAGGGTGTGCCGAGAAGATTTTTGCAGTGAGACAGGTATGTGAGAAGTACCTTGTCAAAGGAAAAGATGTGTTCTGGGCCTTCATGGATCTGGAAAAAACATACGACAGGATTGACAGTGAAGCGCTGTGGAGGGTGTTGCGTGTGTTTGGAGTGGGCGGACGTCTGTTGAAAGCGGTGCAGAGTTTCTATGTTGGCAGCCGAGCATGTGTCAGAGTGGGGAGCGAGGTGAGTGAAAGTGGGACTGAGACGAGGCTGCGTAATGTCTCCCTGGCTGTTGAACCTCTAAATGGATGGAGCGGTCAAGGAGGGGAACGCGAGTGTACTGGGACGGGGCTTGGAATTGTTGGAAGCAAATGGGCGGAGTTGGCAGTTAAGCCAGTTGCTATTTTCGGATGATACGGCCCTGGTTGCGGATTCAGAGGAGAAGCTATATAGGCCAGTGTCTGAGTTTGGTCGAGTGTGTAAGAGGAGGAAGCTTCGAGTGAACGTGGGTAAAAGTAAAGTAATGAGATGCTCGAAGACAGTCGATGCAAGCAAAATTAGTGTCTCCCTAAATGGAGAGCTTTTGGAGGAAGTTCAGTGTTTTAAGTATCTAGGCTCTCATGTGGAGATGACCGAACTAGTGGAAACTGAAGTGAAGGGTGTAAAGTGTAGGGTGCACTGAAGAGTGTAATGAGCTGTAGGACGTTAGGGATGGAAGCTAAGAGAGGGCTGAATGAGGGCGTTGTTGTCCCAACTGTGCTCTATGGAGCTGAGACTTGGGGAGTGAGAGCAGAGGAGAGAAAAAGGCTGAATGTTTGCAAGATGAAATGGTTGAGGAGCATGGCTGGAGTAACGCTGATAGACCGGATCACCAACGACATGGTTCGAATCAGAACAGGGATGGTGAAAAAGTTGGAGTACAGAGTGGATTCGCGTGTTCCGAGATGGTTTGGGCACATGGAGAGGATGGATGAAGGGGGATTGGTAAAACGGGTGATGAATGCGGAGGCGAGTGGTCGCAGGCCTAGAGGAAGACCTAAGTTTGGGTGGATGGATGGTGTGAAGCAGGCGCTAGGAAGGAGAGACATGAATGTGGAAGTAGCAAGAGAGCGTGCAATGAACAGGCGTGAGTGGAGAAAGGTTGTGAATGGTTGATTTTGACGCTGCTCTGATGTGCTTTTCCGTCCTTGGCATCCCGTTGTCGGGATGGTCGTGGGTGAGGGGGGCCCGGCCATCATGACGCGACGGGGGTAAACCAGTGAAAACTGTCGGGCCCTGCTGCTGACAACGGATCCTCGGACCGCACTCGCGACGCAGAGTGTGTGTTGCGGGGTTATCGGAATTATCTTTTAGCATAAAAGAGCTAAGTTGTGCGAGTGTGAGCGCATGAGGGTGTGAGGTGCGCCTTGCCGTCGGCCACCCCTGTTTCTGGGGAATACGGCCAAGTGTCTTTATCTGTACATTGAAGAAAAGCGCGCTCGCTCAAGAAGCAAACACAAAAATAGGACCTCCACGTCCTCTTCCGCATACAAGAGTACCCACAGCTGTGTCTTGGGGTGGGTGGATGATTATTCATTTTATAGATCAATAACTCTTCATTTAACTATTATATTATTTCATATTTCGTTGGCTCTAGTATTTATTTGTGTCATTTTTTCATGATGATCAATTTTGGATTAGTTATTGAATTATGTATCGTTAGACGCCCGCAAGGGCCCTAGGTGGAACATGCGGTGTGTTAGTTAGTTGGTCTAGTCCAATCTACGCTGGGCAAATTGGCACTCTCCCGGGCGCCTAATAAATGCCCGAGCACAGCTAGGCGTTATGATGGCTAAAAGGTGAATTAATGTTGCTGTTGATCTTAGAGAGTGAAAGTCTTGAATGGCACTGTGCGTTGAGGGGACGGGGCGAGTCGAGGCAGGTTGAGGCGAGGTGAGACGAGTCGACTGGCGAGGCGATGAGTCGAGACGAACCGAGGCTGGCTGAGACTAGGTGACGCGGGAGTGGGGGTTACTCGCGGGACCCGGAGGACTTGAGGGACCTGGGGGTTTCGGGAGCCCGGGGGGCTTGGAAGACCAGGACGATTTGGAGGGGACCCACTTGGACCCTTCCTGGTCCTTTGGGACCCACTTGGACCCTTCCGGGTCCTTTAAGACACCCTTGAGACCCTTTGGGAACCCCTTGAGTAACTTTGGGACCGGCTTGAGGCTCCTCTGAACCCTGGGACCCCGGCTTCCCTCTCCCCACGCTGTAAAAACCATACATAGAAAAACGTATACGTGTGAAATGCTTGAGTTACTGGCACAGAGAGCGAGGGTCTCGTCGAGGCGGGTCGAGGTGCGTCGAGATCAGTCTAAACATGTTGAGGCGAGTAGAGTTGATCGCGACCCGGGGAGCTCGGTGGACCTAGGGTACTTGACGGACCCTCTGGGATTCGTCGGGCCCTTTTGGTACCCGAGACACCTCTGCCACCCCACTCCCACCCCAAAATGCTTGAGTGAAAATTTTGTTATTACAGTCCACATGATTACTGGCGCAGAGACCTACTCGGTATATACATTGAGCCTACTCGGTATCTGCGTTGAACCTGCTCTGTATCTGCGTTGAACCTGCTCTGTATCTGCGTTGAACCTGCTCTGTATCTGCGTTGAACCTGCTCTCTATCTGCGCTAAACCTACTGTATCTATGTTAAACCTACTCTGTATCTAGTTGAACCTACTCTGTATCTAGTTGAACCTACTCTGTATCTGCGTTGAACCTACTCTGTATCTGCGTTAATCCTACTCGGAACCAAGTTAAACCTACTCTGAATCTATGTTGAACCTACTCTGAATTTACTTTGAGCCAATTCTGAAATTACTTTGAGCCAACTCTGAATGTACGTTGAACCTACTCGGAATCTGCATTGAACCTACTCAACCTCTGGTGGAAAATAGAAGCAACTACTACTACTACCACCCCACAACCACAAACGCTGTGATTCTAGGCCAACTACAGTGTAATTTATCTACTCGTCATAAAACCACAATCTGTCGGAAGCACAAATGACCAAACTGCCTAACCAATTACTCCTCCATCCCCCCGTACTCCTCCTTGGAGACATCAACAGCTACCATGTAATGTGGGGACGCTTGAGAACAGACCCCAGGGGGTGATAATGACCAACATCACAGACACTCACATCCTGGCTCTTCTCAACGACGGACAACCCACAAGGATCACCCACGAAAGTGAAACCGCCGTCGATTTATCTCTATGTTCCCCACTCTAGCACCCCAACTCGTTTAAGGGTCCTGCCTCATCACAAGACAGCGATCATAACCTAGTCCTTAGATCACTCCTCAACAACCAACCTAACAATCCTGATGAACAAGAACTTCGATTCAACTACCGGAAAGCCAGCTAGGAATTCGTATTTGTTCACTTACGGTTTATTAACTGATACCACAGGTTGGTCCCTAGTTTGTGCTGGGACCTTAAACCGCACGTTTGATTTGCCTTTATATTGACAGTCGGGTGACATTAATTGTAGAGTCTCTATAGCCAGCTATTAGGCCAGCAAGAGTGAGCCCTCTGGCCCCTGGCGCAAACCAAGGGGCCGATGGGAAGTAGAAAGAAACTCCATTTAGTAGAGACCAACATCCCCTCCAGAGTGCCGCCAAAGACCAAAATTCCAATGGCCAAGAACGTCAGCCTCTTCAAGATGACCAGCGCCACCTCGGCGGAAGACGACCGGAGGGACGATGGCATCGACGAGCTGCCCAGGAACGTCCAGGAAATATTGAATCTGCTAAGCCAAGCGACCGGCCTCTCTGAGCAGGAAGCAGAAGTTTTCACGGCAGAACCTAGCGCAATTGACGACCGTTTAACGAGACTCTAGGGTCATGTCAAGACTATTTTCCTCCATATCCACGAACTAGTAAAGAACCAACTAACTAAAAAACCCGCAACTTACACAAGTACCTCTACGTCCAACGACAACTTCGACAACTCTTCACCCCACAAGAACCCCAACCGAGCTCCAAGGGCTGCAAGGAGGAAGCAATACACGCCATTCAATGAACACAACTTGTTCAACAATAGTCATACCTTTCCCGAACACCTGAAGATCACGTTCGACGCCAACAACAGACCGGATATTTGTCCATACACTCTGCGAAAAGAGCGAGGCTCTTTCACTGGCCGCCCAGTCCTGAGCATCGCCACCAGCGGCGACGAATGCTCTGCCATCAGAGTAGACAAAAAACTTCAAAGTTTCAAAGTGACACGATTCTCTCCAAAACCAGACTCTGTGGAAATCATGCAAAATAGTGCCACACTCGACTCTCTCTACAAGTTCAGGTTTGATCTACGTTGAAGATATCCCGAAGGAAGAAATCGAGGAGTACATCACTGGACTCGTTCAATATGAAGACTGCGTTGTCGAAGCGAAGGTCTTACCGAGGATCACACCAAGAAGAGAGACTGCTACAGCCCTAATACTCGAATTCAACTGACCTACTCCACCAAAATATCTAGACATTCCCTTCTGTGCCACCAAAATCAAGGTTACACCATAGGAGAGACGTCCGATGCGATGCTCTAAATGCCAGAAATAAAGACACACGATAGGAAACTGTAATGATGAGCAAAGATGCTCATACTGCTCCCAGGACGACCACGACAAACGGGAAGATCCCCAGTCGTTCTAGTCCGAAGAACAGCAGTATTTTTATTGCAAAGTAGATGGACACCCCACCGAACACAGAGACTGCCCAGAGGAGGAGAAGGAGAGAGCAATCCTCCAATACCAGATAGATCACAGGGTCGGGCGACAAGAGGCTATAGTCTCGTGAGCAAAGTAACGCAGTACAGAAGATTACCCACATTAACAAACTAAAAGTTACAGGTGAAATACATCCGTCCTTCAACGATACCAAACGAATTATATACACCTTCATTTGCACGCCTACATCCGACCTCAGTGCTATCGCTGAAGGTCTAGCTGAAGATTACGGAGTTACTGAAGTCCGTCAAGCAGCATGGATGATATCACGTAACGCAAGTTCTACTGCATACCAAATTACCTTCCCGGGACACGACGCACCGGAATTCATAGTAATTCCGGGTGAACAAGGATGAACCAAAACCTACCCAGTTGCAACATGGCCCCCAATGTGCAAAAAGTGCCTTGAATACGGCTACGTTTCCGCATACTGCCAGCTACACACACCCGTACGTTGCAAGTGCGCTGGCGAGCACGACAGAAAAGACTGCACAGTCTGCCACCCTAAATGATACCACTACTCATGCATCCATGAGGCAGGCGACCGCGACTGCCCAGTACATATGGACCAAAAAAAAAAATCACACAAAACGAACGCAAACTTACACGTAAACAAGCCTTCCAAGTCTGGATAGACGATAACCCAAACCGCCTCAATTATGCCAAAACAGTCAAATCGACAATCCAACCAAACTCCCCCGACGACATCCACTCATCATCAGAACAACATCGTAACAAGACCCCAACACTCCGACCTGGCTGCAGTGCCTCCTCACTCACTCAGTCCAGCGACCGGCTCCGCACCAGAGACGCACAGTCCTAGAAATGATTTATGCAATGACCAGGAGGACGACGAGATGGATGCATCCCCCGCAGTCGACCACGCATCAAGGCTCACTACTATAAAAACGAAAAGGCAACGAGATGAGGAAACCTCCGATATCCAGGCGCCACTGAGCAAAAAGATCAGTAACAACTCTCTAAAAACGGCCCGCCAGGACCATAACCCAGAACTACCTCCACCTTCCGCTCCGGAGAGATAAACTCTCACTACAGTACTATTTCAAGACAAGGAGCTACATCAAAAGCCCAATACTCAGTGACGTCACCAACATTCTTGATGAACGCCTCTTTGCGGCTAAGCAGAAGATATGCCCACCCTTTTCTCTACGCGTAAACAACTCACTGACCTCGCTGAACATCAGTCGCAAAGCGATCAAGCCTTCATTCTCCTATCGAATTCTTCAAATTAACACACCAATGTGGATGATCAGCCCACCACTGGTCAACCTAGATTTGCTGACATACCCCAAAGCAACAACCCCAACCAACACGTACCGCCGAGAATTCTCACGACTACTCGATTAACAGTACTCTGAGCACAGTCATATGTACACTGACGGCTCCAAAACTTCGGACGGAGTGGTAGCTGCCGCCTTAGGCGAGGTGACCTCGCGTTCAGCCACCCTACCCCAAGAGGCCTCTATATTCTCTGCAGAGTTACACACACTCGAACTGGCCATCTCCATTACCAAAAGTGACCGCCTCTGAAAAATGTTATATTTTCAGACAGTCTGAGTGTTCTCACCCAGCTGAAAACTCTGCACTTCGGCCACGACCTATTCATGGTGACCGAGTCTGACCGAGCGGTCGCGTTCTGCTGGATCCCTGGACACGTAGGGATAAGAGAAAACGAGCGTGCAGATTCTCTCGCTAAATGGGTGTCTACCCACCAAGAATAATTCATCTCCGTACATTACCGAGGCTGGTTCCCAGTCACCAACACTCATATAACATCACCATGGAGCGGCTTTTGGCAGCAGAGTGGACAAAAGATGCTTGCAGTCAAACCCTCCGCAGGACGACGGGAAACCAAGTTTTCCAACAGTTAAGAATTTTTTTGTTAGAAATGAGGCTCAAATCAAGTAGAGACAAGGTTTTCATCAACCGCCTGTGCACAGGACACTCCTGGATAACCCTCAACCACCTAATGGATGCAGACATGGGACCGGACGCGCCATGTTCCACCAGGTGGCAATCAGTGTGGAACACTTACGTATGGATTGCAATGCACTCGCAGCAGTCCGATGAGCCTTCTTAAACCCCCCCGTGCATCCTACAGAGCCTGCTCACCGACTTAAGTTATCGGAAAAATTTAATCACCTTCGAAAAACATACGAGACTATATGAAGTCGTGTGAAGAAATCAATATTTAAATCCTCACCGTTCCTGATCGCACTAGCCCGGCTGTGTATAGAGCTTGAACTATAATTTGACGTCGCGCACAAAGGTATAAAAATCTACCAGAATCAACAGATCTTCGTCCCTACGACGGAGCGTGCGATAACTCGCGGTGAGACTCCTGTGGAAATGAACCCCAAATCAGACATTAGACAGGCTTTCGTTCGGAGGGAACATGTGATTTCTGCTTTTTTCGACGGTGAAAAAGCATACGACACCATTTGTAGATACGTCATCATGAAGGATCTACGCCGCAAAGGCTTGAGAGGTCGCCTACCACGTTTTGTCCACCAATTTATGCAAAACTGCACCTTCATAGTTGAGGTCGGCGAAACTCAGTTGCCGTCGTATCCGCAAAAAATGGGCGTGCCTCAGTGAAGCGTCCTCAGTGTCCCTTTTTTTATCTGCAAAATCTATCGACTAGCCGACATTCTTCCCAGAGACGGAAGACTGCCCTCATAACTATACGTGGACGACCTACAAATAAGCTACAGACACCCAGCCACATAACAATTCAACTTGAACTCCAGAAGTGCCAAACCTAGTCGGGAACTGGGCTTCCCTAAACGGATTCCGATTCTCGCTCTCTAAAACTAAAAGCTTGCACTTTACCCTTGTGCCCGGTTTACACCTGAAACCAGCCCTAACGCTGCACAACACACCTCTAGTATACGAAGAAACGATCAAATTCTTGGGTTTCATGTGGGACCCTGAACACACGTGGCGATCCCACATCGTAGCCCTGGCGACTCGCTGCAAAAGGTCGACGGGACTTATCCAATCGGTAACATCCCTCAAGTTCGGTGCCGAAATGGACGTCGGAATGACGCTGTTCAGAGAAATAATACGATCGCGCATGGACTACGGAGCCGTTGTCTACGGATCTGCAGCCAAAACTACTCTCGACCCTCTCTCGACCATGGCAAAAAATGCTATGCGCATCACAGCCGGCGCGTTCCGCTCCACCCCAATCGAATCCCTTAACGTGCTCGCCAACGAACTTCCACTTCCGCTCCGGCGAGACAAACTTTCACTACAATACTATTTTAAGACTAGAAGTCTAATCAACAACCCAGCAATTAGCCACATCACCAACATATCTGATAAGCGCCTTTTTGCGGTGAAAAAGAATATATGCCCTCCGTTTCCCCTACGTGTTTACAACCTTCTGACCTCGCTAAACATCAATCGTAAAGCTATTAAGCCTGCATTTTCATACCGAATCCTTCAAATTAACACACCAACATGGATGATCAATCCACCACCGGTCAACCTAGACCTGCAAATGTACCCTTAAACAACTATTCCAACCACCGCGTACCGGCAGGAATTCCTAAGACACTTGAGGAAGAATATTCAGAGCACCGCCACACATACACTGACGGCTCCAAAACCGCGAACGGAGTGGAAGCCGCCGCTGTGTGCGGGACACCCCACTCTCAGCCACCCTCTCACCAGAGGCCTACTTGTTCTCTGTAGAGCTTCACGCACTCGAACTAGCCATCTCTATTGCAAAAACACATCGCTTCCACAAATACGTCGTATTCTCAGACAGTCTGAGGTCCTTACCCAGTTTAAAACACTGCACTATGAACATCCAGTCCTTCGTAAAATGCAGCACGATCTCTTTGTTATGGCCGAGACGGGTCAGGCAGTGGAATTCTGTTGGATCACCGGACACGCGGGAATAAGAGGAAACGAACTTGCGGACTCGCTTGCTAAACTGGCATCGACTCACCACGAACAATTTTTTGCAATACATTACCGGGACTGGTTCCCTATCATCAGCTCCCATATAACATCCCGATGGGATGAAATGTTGCAATAGAGTGGACAAAAAATGCTTTCAGTCAAACCCTCAGTCAGAGAATGGGAAACAAAGTTCACCAACAGTAAAGATCAAGTGTTCATCTACTGCTTGTGCACGGGACACACGTGGATAACTCACTACCACCTGATGGAAGTCGACATAGGACACAACGCGCCACCTTGCCCCTGTTGTCTCGAAGTGGCTATCAGCGTGAAACACTTACTGATGGATTGCAACGCACTCGCGGCTGCCCGACGGGTGTTCCTAAATCCCCCGTGCAACCTACAAAGCCTACTCACGGACCCAGCCAACCGTAAAAAGCTTATCGCTTTCGGAAAAACACACTGGACTATACGAAGCTGTCTAAACCTCAAACACCTGTGCAAATGAGGTGGTCTCTCTACCCCATTACGCACAGAAATAACAACACATTTTACCAAGATTCGCATTAACTCTTTTCTCTCTTGTACGCGCTAGTACGCGAATATGTCACAATTGAAAAATGTACTGACTTCATCTTGACATGACTGATATTTTCGCACGCGAGGCCGTGCGAACTTAACTGAATCAACGACAGTCGCGCCCTACGAGGGAGCCTATTATGACTCACGTTGAGACTCAAATCAAAACCTACTCACTGACCCTACTTACAGGTAAAAGCTAATCGTTCTTGGTAAATATACAGGCCTATATGAAAGTGACCCGTAACCGTGATGTAATACAATCTTTACAAAGCAGTTAAGTTATTTGATTGCAGAACAAACAAAATCGTATTCCACTCCACCAAGTTTGGTATGATAAATGAGTACAAAATCGAGGATCAATTTAGAGAGCTACGTATAAATTCTTCATTTCCGTCGTTACAAGGATGAGGTATTATTTTTGCTTATATGTGCATACATTCCGCACATGCTAGGGTGCGGAAACAATACCTCATCAAAATTTTGAAAAATCAAAATTTCATTGTATGTATGCATTCTAGTGCATATGGGAATAATGCTTTATTGTCCTCTTTGTTAGGAAAATGAAGCATGAATACGTTACTCTCCAACTAAATTCTTGTTTTGATGCTTTCTGATTAATGTACCAAAAAACATAGCGCCATGTCTGCGTTTGATGTTCGTCGCGCTCTACGGAGAAGCTCACTAGGCTCATGTAACAGATCGGGTGAGATGAGCCTCTCGACCTGATCTACTCGGCCAAAGGCTCTTGATTGTGCTCAATTGTTGTGATTTTAATTTATGCTTGTACAGTCCAACGCCTGATTGAAAAGTTTTCAAGTTTCAAGCTGAAATTCCATCTATCACAGATCAATGTTGTAACCTAACATAGATTATTTGTACATGTAACAGAGACTGCTAGGAGGCAGGCTTGTTCAGCTATGTTGGACGATTTCTAAATTCTTCTGAATTCAGAATTTGTTTTTTGATCTCTATGTTATAGTATTTTTAAGTGTCATTATAGAATAATTTATGTATTTTATTGAACTTCCCCCAATCTTCAGAGCAGAAGTGATTGCCTTCAATTCAAATTTAAAACACGCCTGTTAGCTTAGCTGGATTTTTTTAGCTGTTTCGAATTATCAAAAGGATGAAGCTATCTAAGAGCATGTCTCTTTGGATTGCTCTAAAGTAACTCATTGCATCGATAGGTTGTGACACTTCCAGCAACATGGCGGTTCCTGCATTTATCACAGATGTTTCTGTGCCTCTACTCTGTCTGGAGTCGAAACACCTCACCGCAACAAATGGACTGAGTAGCAAAGGTCTGAAGAGGTTCCGGCAGCCGCTTCAGTCAGTTTCTATGTTACAAGATGACAAGAGCTGCCTGATATTGCTTTCTTGTGGTGCATCTACTGCGGGAGATGGTCATCTCGAACATGTGCTAGTTAAAGAAGACAAAAAATTCGCAAGTCAACAAGAACCGCCAATCAAACAAGAACCTTTGCATTGGGATGAACCTGAGTCTGTAGAAGATGCTAAGGCCTGTGAAAAAAATGAAACGGTATCAGGTGGGAGCAGCTCTTCTTCTGCTGTAAAGCTGCCTGTTTGTTTCCCAGTTCAGGATGGAGATGAAGGCTCCTGGGGTTCTGAGGAAACTGAAGCAGGAGATGCTGTTAGCGGCTCTTCCTCCAATGAAAAAATGCCTGTTTGCTCTTCAAACCTGATTGTTACAGATAGAACATTAGCATGCAACCATTGCGAGCACAGTTCTAATCTGGAGAACAACATAATTTCACGTTTTCTCATTCATGAGAGGGTCCAAGATGATTCATTCATATACAAACATTGCGAGTTCAGAACTAATCTGAATTCTCTCAAAAAACATCTCATGCACAAGAGTGACAGAGATAAACCATTTGCTTGTAATCATTGTTCATACAGTACTGATGTAAAAGGCAGTCTCAAAAGACATCTTCAAGTACATCAGAAAGACAGAGATAAACCATTTGTTTGCAGCCATTGCTCATTCAGTACTGATCGCGAAGGCCATCTCAAAAACCATCTTCTAACACATAAAAGTGACAGAGATGAACCATTTGCTTGCAGCCATTGCTCATTCAGGACTGCTAACAAGTTTAGTCTGAAAATGCATTTTCGAAAACATGAAAGTAACAGAGATAAACCATTTGCTTGCAACCATTGCTCATTCAGTACTTATATCAAAGGCAATCTCAGAATGCATCTACAAACACATAAAAGTGACAGAGATAAACCATTTGCTTGCAACTATTGCTCATACAGTACTGATCACAAAGGCAGTCTCAAAAACCATCATCGCAATCATGAGAGTGACAGAGATAAACCATTTGCTTGCAACCATTGCTCATTCAAAACTGATCACAAACCCAATCTCACAAAGCATCTTCGCACACATGAGAGTGACAGAGATAAACCATTTGCTGGCAACCATTGCTCATACAGTACTGATCTCAAAGACTGTCTTAAAATGCACCTTCAAACACATGAGAGTGACAGAGATAAACCATATGCTTGCAACCATTGCTCATACAGTACTGATTGCAAACCCAATCTCAAGAAGCATCTTCGCACACATGAGGGTGACAGAGATAAACCATTTGCTTGCAACTATTGCTCATACAGTACTGATCTCAAACACAGTCTCAAAATGCATCTTCGAACTCATAAGAGTGACAGAGATAAACCATATGCTTGCAACCATTGCTCATACAGCACTGATTACATAAGCAGTCTCAAGAAGCATCTTCGCTGCATGCATGAGTGATGGAAATAATCAATTTGCTTGCAACCATTGTTCTTCCAGGAGATACTGATTGCAAGCACAGTCTACTTCATACTCTAAGATGAACCATTGTTTTAATCATCTAAATTTGAGAACTAATAAATGTAATGATGCATCACACCTCATTCATAGGAGCGTCTGATGAACCATTTGTTTTTCATGATTGTGAGTGCTGTCATAACAACATGCAAAAGTCATCTCAGAGATATTTTCTCCACTTCATGACTGCAGGTGTACGATTTGCTTGACAACATTGCTACAAAATATGCAAAAACTGATGTTCAAGTTCCCCTGGCTGATACTGTATATAATACAACGATTAGCTTTCGTTATAACTTACAACCATCAATGGCATATTACTTGACAGAAAATTATTCATTATGCATCCATCAAATGCTCCCCCGAGATGCGGGTCCCCATCTCACCAAGCCGTACACTTGCCAACGGTCTAGCAACTGAAGCGCTAAGAGGACTGTCATGGGCAGCTGAACGGTCTCCATCTGACCAAGCCGCACACTTGCCAAAGGTCTAGTGGCTATGAGGACTGTTTTGGGACATATGAGTAACAACTGCCCAATGTGACAGAGATATTTTTTTCATCATCATTTTATTTATTTACTTATTTCTCATCTGTTTTATTTTAGGTCAGCAAGCACTGGACTACCAGTACTCCTCCATTGCTTACACTGTGTATGGATATTTGCTCCCCCCAATGGTGGTTCGTATCATTGACAGTTTGCGTGATATTCCCATATTCCCATT
>SDVV010004125.1:0-20522 GCA_016164225.1 Gammarus roeselii
TATAATGATATAAACACTCATACATAGCATACGGAAATTACTGATAAGACAAAGAACAGCTATGAGTAGCCTCAACCTGACGAACATTCCAGAGGCGTACTGAACTTATTGCCTAGAGGGTCCCGACACCCCCCACCACTCTCCAAAATGAGATGAAGGCATATCCCTTCCATCAACACAATGAGCATCAGTTAGTACCCAATTATACTCCAATATAGCTATCTAAAGAAGAAAAAACATATATAAATACAAAAAACAACAATAACTCATATAAGTCCAAATGTTTAAAACTTAAAACCTTCCCAATATATATTCGAAAGTAATAGCCGTAAGTTCCTCCGCCCCTCTTCCACCCCTTCGCGTCGCCTACTGGAATGACTCCGCCCACATCCGGTCCCGCCCGCCTGACTCCAGTCAACCCCCTACTCCCGCTAATCAGGCCCTATCTATAAACCTTCACTAATTTGCGTTGCAGACCCATACATACTACTCACGCAGATGCGTCCCTGCCACTGCAGCTGACGCAATAAGCTGGTACATCGCTGGAACTAAAGTTCACCCCACACGCAGATGCCTTGCCATCACTGTAGCCCCCACTGCACGTCGGTGCTTCGCCACAACTGTACCTCACACCATGCCTAGTTGCATCACAGCCACTGATGCACATCGCCGCCACTGCAGAATATACCACATGCTGATACAAAACCGCCACTGTGGATCAGGCTATACGCATGTGCATAGCCGTCACTTCAGCACGCAACATTCAGGTATATTGCCGCCATTGTGGCCTCATCGCACGCAGGTTCCTCGCAGCCGCTGTAGCACACTTTGCACACAATTGCATCGCCACCACCACAGCTCACGCCATACGCAGATGTATCTGGACAATGCCACTTGCATTACATGCAGCTGTTTCGTCGAGACTTAAGTACACGTAACTCGCTGGTGAATTGACATCACTGCAGCACACAACACACTCAGGTGCATCGCCGCCACTGCAGCACAACCACCCACAGGTGCATCGCTGCTATTGCAGCACAAACCACACACAACTGCATTGCCGCTACTCTAGCTAACGTCCTTCGCCAGTGCAGCGTTGCCGATGCAGTCAACAACACATGCAGGAGTATCGCTGCAACTGGAGCCCGCACTGGACGCAGAGGCATTTCCTCCACTGTAGCAGACACTACATGTAGGTGCTTTGACACCACACTGTCCAAGAAAACGAGGTACTGTATTGCCAGAAGAAATGGACTATTAGAATGCAGAAGAAATGATTGTGATTGATTATTGCATTATCACCACTTACAGCTAAACTGAGAATACTTGGCAAGTCAGACTAAATTATTGCCGCATTGGAAAAGATACCTTCTTCAACACCAATTTTATTACCAGTCGGAGCAGAATGCGTGACGAAGACGGAAAAGTCATCGGTGAAATATGAAACCACGTAAAAAATGATCAAACTATGACACGCTAACATCCATGTCACTGCTATAATGCTACATCAGTACCAAAGTGCATAAGATGATGCATCTATACAATCGAGTATCTTCTTATATGAAGCTCAACAAATCACAGTCGCGGATCATTGGGAAATGAAGATCGACCTCATGTACTTTGGCTTTAATAGAATCACCAACAAGGCAAGCATAAACACGCTAGGACTTGAAATCCTTGAAAGCATCCTTCAGCACATCGGCACAGTAGTGTCGCTATGCCGTTGTGTCGCCCGGTCGAGCGACACAACGGTCTCTGCAAGTAGTTTCACTAGGCAGTTGTGTCGTCCAACCGAGCAACACAACGGCCTCCGCCAGTAATTTCGCTAGGCCGTTAGTAGCCCTGGCCGAAGAGTTGCAGGCAGTAATCACATACGAGATACAAACATAAGTCGCTACTCCTCAACTACAATCCGTGTAAATGTAAATACAAGTATTGGCACAATACAACGCCTCAAAATAGACGCGACACAAGAAGTATTCGATACAAATCGATGATTTGAGAATTCTTGCAATGAATAAGAAAATTAACATAGTTGCAATCACTAAACCGTTGATGAAGTTGATCACTGGAAATTATCTAAGAAAATTCACTCCCACGGGCTTCTCACTATTTCAGAGATAGATAAGTACGAGAGGGTGGAGGAGTATGATTCCTCGTGAGACCCCGTACAAAAATTAAAAGTTACTATTTCTAACAGCAGACACGTCGTAAAATTAATTCAAGTAGTCGCTAGGCATACAAAAGGCCAAAAAGCCAAATCACCCTCGTACATCGTCCACACAAGAGCACGGTTGCAGATGATGACGATTTTTACAACACCGTTTTACGATAGAGTTCGAGTTGAAAACGTCAATACACTGTGTTAAAGACTTAACCTTAGATAAGCTAACTTTGGTTGTTTAAGAAAGCCAATGACGTCACCGAAAGTAACCATCGTACGCAAAGTCAATCAACCGTTGACAACTTTTTAACTCTACTTACAACAAATGAATTTGATCACATCCCACGAAAAAAAACAGACGATCAGTAGTCAACCAACCTAAATACTGGATAGGAGAGCTGCAGCACTTCAAGCACAAAAAAAAAGGCATCCACATGACGACGCTGCAAAAAAAAAAAATTATGATCAGCAGATAAGTACTTAAGATGGTCCTGAAACGTAAATCAAAAGATTATGAATAGGAAATAGCGTCGAACACCACAACTAAACCGAAACCATATTTTTGCTGTATTTCGAGTAATTAAAAATCCCCCGTTGAAATATTTAATATATAGTTGAATTGAAAGTCACAAAATCTATAGGTTTTAGACCATGTTTATCACAGAATACTGAAAAAGACTATGAACGAAATTGCCGAACAACTATCACAAATTTACATCCAATCACTTACAAGTGGTACTTGCCCCTCTCAATAAAAAGGGGTCAACGTTTTTCCAGTTAAAAAAATGGTACAGACAGTGTTCCGGCAATTATCCACCAATTAGTCTCACCTCAGTAATGGGCAAATTGATAGAAACTTTGATTACGGATAATATTACCGAATTCTTAGAACCTCTCAACATGGCTTTAGACACAATCGCTCCCATCGTACGAACCAGCTGCATTTATTTCATGAATATGAATGAAATTCACAATGATAGAAATCTTCAATCGGTAATGAAGCGTTCGATAAAGTCCCTCACCGACGCATCGCAAATGAATTGCACAGCATCGATACGCGAAACGAACTAAATCACCGACTCATCGTAAATGAATAGCATAGCATCGATACTCGAAACGAACTAAATAGCTTAATAAAATGCTGGCTTGCGAAATGACGGTAGTTAGTTATACCTATCTGTGCTTCAAAATCTGCCTCAAAGATTTGTTAAGGTCCTGTTCTTTTTACAATATTCATAAATAATCTCGATGAAAACCAGCTTTTGAACATTAACAAGTTCGCAAACAATACCAAGCTAGAAGTAAAATTGCAAGCTGAACTAAATTATCAGCAGAATCAATTAGACCTGACCAAAATTATTGTTTGGTCAGAAAAGTGGCGAATAGAGTTCAATGCATATTCCATATCAGGAAATGAACTGATCTCGGTGTCATTATTAGTAACGATTTTAAACGTTGCTAGTAATTTAACGATACTGCGAAAAAAATTGTATGAAATCTCGAACTCTCGTACAATTGCAGTTAAAGTATTCATAAGTTTTGCAATGTTTTCGTTAGACCACATCTCGAGTATTCAGTTGAAATCTGATCTTCAAATCTTAGTAGAGACGTAATAAAATTAGAGAAGGTTGACTTTGGAGCTACCAAAACTTATCCCTTCGCTGCGCAATCAATTGTACAAAACTCCACATTTATTCGCTGGAGAAGCGCCGAGTCAGTGGTCATTTTTCACTTTAGACAAAAATGGAGTGACCAGGGATAATGGTTAAAAATCGTGGGTACCCGTTTCACTCTCGACATTACGCGTAACTTCTTCACGGGTAGAGGGGTCGAAAAATGAGAAAGTTGTAAACAGTGAAACTATTGGAACGTTCAGATCACAGCTAGACAAATTATACTAAAAGGCCACTAATTAGCTTGCATGTGTTGCACGTCACCGGAAAGGTGTCCGGCATAAGTGCTAGCATGTTCGTAAAGAAATGATTTATAGAATTAACACCAGTACGGTTGAAACAGAGCCCGGCAATGGTACTAGCTAGCACTGTAAAAATGGTGCACGGCATGAGTACAGCACCTGCGTATGTCATGTGCAACGTTGGTGATTCACCTGTTTGTGCTGTGTTCTGCAGTAGCGGCGATACCCTAGCGTATGGTGTCCGCTGCAGTCCCGTCGATGCAGCAACGCGTAGTGTGCAGCGGTGGCATTGATGCACCAATGCGTAGTATGCACTGCAGAGGCGGTCATGCATTTGGATGTGTCGTGTGCTGCAGTGGTAGCGAATTATTCGCGTATGGCGTGATTCAACAGTGGCGTCGATACATATGCGTGTTGCTCAGTGGTGGAGATGCACCTGCACATGACATGAGACAGTGGAGGCGATGCACACCTCTCATTGCGTTAACTACAGCGATGGTGCTGTTTATTCGTGTGACGTGTGCAGCAGTGCCGGCGATGTTGATGCGTTTTGAACGTGCAAAATGGGCTGCGATACACCTGCGTGCGGTGAGGGACATGCAGGGGTCGCATTAATTGGGGCGTGTGTTGCAATGTTGTTTATGCAGCTCGTGTGGTGAGTGCTACTGCGACGGCGCTGCACCTGCGTGTGGTGTTTGCTGCAGTGACGGCAATACACCTGCATGTGCTGTGTGCTGCAGTTGAGGCGATGCACCTGTATGCGGTGTGTGCTGCAGTGGGATCAAAACACCTGTGTGTGGTGTGTGCTACTGTGGAAGCGATGCCCCTGTGTGCATTGTGGGTTACACTGGCGACGATGCACCTGGATGTGCGGTGTTCTGCACTTGTGGCAAATAGTCCGCGAGTGACGTGCACTGCAGTGGCGGCGAAACTCCTACGTCTGGTGTGTATAGCAGTGCAGCAGATGCATCTAAGAACCGAGTGTGCAAAACGCAAAAGGGTGCTGCAGAGTTGGCGCTCCACCTTCGTTTGGTGTGCAGCAGTGTTGGCGCTCCACCTTCGTTTGGTGTGCTGCAGAGTTGGCGCTCCACCTTCGTTTGGTGTGCAGCAGTGTTGGCGCTCCACCTTCGTTTGGTGTGCTGCAGTGTTGGCGCTC
This sequence comes from Gammarus roeselii, assembly GCA_016164225.1. NCBI lineage: Eukaryota > Metazoa > Arthropoda > Malacostraca > Amphipoda > Gammaridae > Gammarus > Gammarus roeselii. The sequence goes on from SDVV010004125.1 coordinate 5,236, forward strand.
CACCTTCGTTTGGTGTGCTGCAGAGTTGGCGCTCCACCTTCGTTTGGTGTGCTGCAGTGTTGGCGCTCCATCTTCGTTTGGTGTGCTGCAGGGGCGGTATAGCAGCTGTGTAAAGCGTAAGTTACAGTGGCGAATTTGCATCGGCATGAGGTGTGTTCTGCAGTGGCAACGGTGCAGAAGTCGCGACGATGCCCTTGCGTATAGAGAGGGGTACAGTGGCAGCGATGCACCAACGTGTGATGTGTGCTGCAATAGTGGCAATGCACCTGCATGTGGTGTGTGCTTTAGTTGTCTGCGACGCCCCAATGTAAGGCGTGAGCTGCAGTGGGGACGATGCACCTGAATGTGGTGTGTGCGTTAGTTGTAGCGATGCACCAGTGGATGGCAGGAGCTACAATTGACGACGATGCACCTGAATGTGGTGTGTGCGTTAGTTGCAGCGATGCACCAGTGGATGGCAGGAGCTACAACTGGCGACGATGCACCTGAATGTGGTGTGTGCGTTAGTTGCAGCGATGCACCAGTGGATGGCAGGAGCTACGATTGGCGACGATGCACCTGAATGTGGTGTGTGCGTTAGTTGCAGCGATGCACCAGTGGATGGCAGGAGCTACAATTGGCGACGATGCACCTGAATGTGGTGTGTGCGTTAGTTGCAGCGATGCACCAGTGGATGGCAGGAGCTACAATTATCGACGATGCACCTGAATGTGGTGTGTGCGTTAGTTGCAGCGATGCACCAGTGGATGGCGGGAGCTACGATCGGCGACGATGCACCTGAATGTGGTGTGTGCGTTAGTTGTAGGGGTGCACCAGTGGATGGCAGGAGCTACAATTGGCGACGATGCACCTGAATGTGGTGTGTGCGTTAGTTGTAGCGATGCACCAGTGGATGGCAGAAGCTACAATTGGCGACGATGCACCTGATTGTGGTGTGTGCTTTAGTTGCAGCGATGCCCCAATGTAAGGAGTGAGCTTCAGTGGCAGCGATGCAACCGCGGGTGATGTGTGCTGCAGAGCTTATTCAGAGCGTTTGAAAGCAAAATCATATCATTTACACACCTATACAAAATCATGAAGAACAATTTTGGAATAAAAAGCGGTGACCAGTTATGATTTAGTAAGGTTGTGCATGTAAAAAACAGCCAACAACATGATCCCTCAACCAAATAAAGGGCAACAAAATATGTAATACAAATGCTACTCTTTGACCGGACAGCGTGGAAATCCAGTCTAAAAAGTGATCATGCACTATTTCAATTTGGTAACGAAATCTGTCATTCAAATGGCCATTTCTCTAGTAATGACCATTTGTCTGATAATGCAGACAATGCATTCTGAATTGGCAAAATTGTTCATCCCAAATTAAAATCAAGACTGAGAAAATCACAAAATGTAAAGAACTGTAACCCTTTTCTATCTATCTTTTCTCAATATATCCTTGGTATTGATGGAGAGGTCCTAGAATTATTTCAAAGTTAACAGATAAGGATTCCAGTGCCAAAACAATGGTATAGCTGTCAACAAAGGGTTGTATACAATTGCTGCATAGCCCACACTGTAGGGAATTCTTTCCCTACGGAACTCTACCGGGATTTTTCTTATCCCTAACACATAAACACATAACGAATACAAATTATATACCCTTTTATGATATGTAACTTACGTGGTTTTGGTAGACAAACGTGGGAATTAACAATTTTTTTGTCGGTACAACGTCATTGTGTTCTGGAACTTTCTTAGTCGCCCTACGTACAGCTTGTATGGTATTAGTAACTTTCTAACCACAAAAGTAAACTATTTAATTCGTGTCAAACAATTGCCCTGAGTGATATTTGTTTTCGAATCCGAATTTTTAATAGAACGTTCATGTGGTCACTTCCCACGCACAACCTTTCACCACGCTACATCGATACACACTGACTCTGCCCCAGGCGGCTGGAGAAACGTTTTATTTCTAACTCAATAAACTATCAACGTAGACTTATTAACCATAATCAAAACATTACCATACCATTATACTTATTTCAACGCCACGATAAACTTGGAATGATATAATCCCAAATAAAGGGAAATACCTTTGCTTATATGCTCTTTACGCCAAATGGAAAACATCAAGTGCAGCGAAGAGCGGGAAACCTCCACAGGCAGTTGAGAAGGGGGGTGGGAAAGAGGTCAAAAGACACCGCCTCTTGTGTGGCATGTAGGATTTTGTCTCCTACACACACTATACAATCCGTCTATTAGAAGAGACGGATTGTATAAACTCACAGACCTTTAAGAATATATAGATTTAATTTTTAGTTAGGTATATTAACAGGTCGTCAAATTACATAACTATCAGAATACACGAATGATATGAATCAAGTCTTCGCCGGCATGAGCTGTTCCGAAGACATCATTTGCTACTAAGATATACATAATATGATCTTGTAACTAAGGTTGGAGAATAAATTTAACTCTGCATTCCAGCAATCGATGGGCATTGTGAGAGGACACTTTCTATTCTCCATTGTTCAATATGTCATAACAGTAAAACTAATAAATAAATAAAGTAGAATAAGTAAGGTCAACAAATATTAATTTCAGCATAACATTTTACTGTTTAAATTGACATTTAACTTGGAGACAATAACAAATGACCAATATGAGGTTGTATATTGCATTTATGGTCTGGATCAACTATCAACAGGTATTTGAAACATAATTGCAGTTATCATATCTCTGTCAAACAATATCTGGAGACTATTTCAAGCCACTTGTAAAATCTTGGCGTCTCTTTTACCTTTTCTGCAAACTTTTTCGATGATTTTGCACAGCAATTAGCTTCCATCAGCTGCTGGAACTAAGAAAATAGTTCTGTTGCCCAGGTACAGCAAAAATTAACGTGATACATTTTTTGTACCTGCCGCTTGTGGGCGTATGCAAACTGAAGCGAAATGAAAAAGTAGTACATCAAGTACATTTCACCAGATCGAACGTGAGGCTATTCATGCCCATTTTTTGCCAACATCACATTGATGACTTTGACTCTGGTTATGTTATTTTGTCGCCACAGACTGTATGTCATAAGCGTTTCGTCATTAATTAGTAGAGAGACGAGCATTTGACGATAAATTTTGATTGACCAAGTGAAGCATCCAAGAATATCATTCGGCTATGATGACACACTTTCAAATTTGGTCAGAGTAATCGTATCTTCCACTGTAATTGGATGTACTAAATTCAGGGGACTAGGAAGGTGGTTTTAAAGAGCACTCTCTTCTACTCTTGAGCTATGATATCAGGTTTGGCACAACCCATTTCAGCATAAGCTATATCAACCACCCATCTTATGCCAACACTTGATCGAACCTACCATTCCAGCATACCCTTGTCAGATTGACAATTGTCGTACGCTCTACAATGCAGACAACGCCTCCGGCCCCGCCCTAATCCCAATGTTCGTTGAAATGGAAACTCCCACAGCAGAGTTTTCTGCAGTAATTGCACTCGACCATGAAAAATCCCGATGGAAAAAACGTTCTGTTCTAAATACTTTATTGGGAAATTATTTTCGTGACATCAAACATCTTTCCCATTACGTGTTTCGCAAAAATGATTTCGATTGTATTTTTCTTCCTGCCTTATGAATTCTAGCGTATGAGTCGGGGCAGCAGGATTCGGTCCTAACAGCAGACGTGCAGAGATGACTTCGGGTCGCTATCCCTGGCGCTAAATTCTTTTATAGCCAACGTCAGATCAGCTCCTTCCATCTCCGCCAACTGCCTTATCAGCCACAAGTTGTTCCGGCTACCTACCAACGGTACCATTTTTTAACAGCGAACATTCATAGCGTTCCCAAGTCACACCAGTCACTGTCATATCTGCCAGTGACATTCTGCCTAAACTCTGTTTCAGCCCACGTCAGAATCAGCCACCAGTCGTACCACTTTACTGGTTATCACTTTAATGAAACTTTTCCTACCCAACCTAACCTAACCTAGGGAACGTGTTTCTAACCCGCGGGGCAAAGGTACGTATTTCTAACCCGCAGGGCAAACATACGTATTTTTCTAGGGTACGTAATGCCGTTTTTAAGCATTTTTTTAATGAAGTTGCATTAAAGTGATAACCAGTAGATTGGTACGCCTGTTTAGGTGTAAAGACAGTGGCAGATACGACAGGCAGATTTTGAAGTGGCGGAAAATGTGTGTGGGATGAAACATTGTTTAGGTCGAAAGCACGGGTGATGAAAGATTTTTAGCGGTTATGACAGTGTCTGGCCATGACAGTGAGGTGAAGTGAAGTGGCGATAGTGCGCGTGTGCGGAAATAATTTTAGCGCGAACGCTGGGCTCCCATGACTTTGGCTGTCAAATCTCTCATTCTTATATTGATAGTTTCGTCGCCAGAGAATTCAATTGGAAATAATTTAATCGGATTAAGATTCGCTCCTTAACAAATCGGTTCCCAAAAATGTGGGGCTTTTAGCCTTCAGTTCAAATCTTTTTCGATGCTAATAGCAATCGGTTCTATAACATTGCAGTGATGTTTTCTTTCGACCCAATTAATTTTCGCTACTATCAGCTTTGTTTCAATGCTACTAGGGAGAGCTCGGTTTTACATGATATTGGTTGTAAGGTTTATTTGCAATGATTTCTGTGCTGGAGTATTCGAGCGTGAAGACGGACCCCGCCGCTCAGTTTACTCTCACTTATTTATCGCAAAAAAAAAATTGAAACAAACTTTACTCACATGGCAATCACTAATCATAATGGCGCTAAATTCTTTTATAGCTAACGCCAGATCAACCCCTATCATCTCCGCCAACTGCCTTATCAGCCCAAGTTGTTCCGACTACCTACCTACGGTACCATTTTTTAACAGCGAACATTCATAGCGTTCCTCAGTCACACCAGCCCCTGTCATTTCTTCCAGTGACATTCTGGCGAAAATCTGTTTCAGCCACGTCAGAATCAGCCACCAGTCGTACCATTTTACCGGTTATCACTTTAATGAAACTTTTCCTGCTCAACCTAACCTAACCCTAGGGTACGTGTTTCTAACCCGCGGGGCAAAGGTACGTATTTTCAACCCGCAGGGCAAACATACGTATTATTGTAGGGTACGTAATGCCGTTTTTTAGCCTTTTTTATTGAAGTTTCCTTAAAGTGATAACTGTTAGGTTGGTACGCCTGTTTCGCTGAATTGACAGTGGCAGATATGACAGTGGCAGATTTTGAAGTGGTGGAAAATGCATGTGGGCTGAATCATCGTTAGGTAGAAAGCACGTGGGATGAAAGATTTTTAGCGGTTATGACAGTGTCCGGCCATGACAGTGAGGTGAAGTGAGGTGGCGATAGTGCGCGTGTGCGGGAATAATTTTAGCGCAAACGCTGGGCTCCCTGGTCGAGAGAGTAGGATTTCTTTTATAGTTCATGAAGGGAATTATGAGTTACGCATAAGACAGTGTTCGAGTGCTCTACTTACCATTATTAGACAGTGTTCAAGTGCTCTACTTACCATTATTAGACAGTGTTAGAGTGCTCTACTTACCATTATTAGACAGTGTTCAGGTGCTCTACTTACCATTATTAGAAAGTTTTCGAGTGCTCTACTTACCATTATTAGACAGTGTTCGAGTGCTCTACTTACCATTATTAGACAGTGTTCGAGTGCTCTACTTACCATTATTAGACATTGTTCGAGTGCTTTACTTACCATTATTAGACAGTGTTCGAGTGCTCTACTTACCATTAGTAGACAGTGTTCGAGTGCTCTACTTACCATTAATAGACAGTGTTCGATTGCTCTACTTACCATTATTAGGCAGTGTTCAAGTGCTCTACTTACCATTAGTAGACAGTGTTCGAGTGCTCTACTTACCATTAATAGACAGTGTTCGATTGCTCTACTTACCATTATTAGGCAGTGTTCGAGTGCTCTACTTACCATTATCAGACAGTGTTCGAGTGCTCTACTTACCATCATTAGACAGTGTTCGTGTACTCTACTTACCATTATTAGACAGTGTTCGAGTTCTCCACTTACCATTATTAGACAGTGTTCGAGTGCTCTACTTACCATTATTCAAATACTGTACATCATTTTTTCCTCATTCGGTTATCAATGAATAGGTTCCACGCATCAATAGAAGGATTTATTTCAGGTAAATCTTTTACAGAAAAATTCTCAGTCCGTCGGTCTTCATTAACTGTAATTCGTTCATCCATCTTTCATGATCGTTATTTTATGAACACAAAATAATGAATGATCCTGGGCGTCGGGCCCCATCGATGCATTATGGCATCTTGCATGAAGGAAGGGCAACAACAGTCGAATTCTTGACGTGATATAAATTACATTATGAGATGCTAATATTTCTTTCTCGATATCCATCGAGTTAGTGAAGACTGGCGACAAACTGATTCATTTGAATATCCATGCAACATTTGGTTGGAGTTTAACTTTTTGTATTCGATCAACCCTTGAGGACGCCGTTGAGAGACATTTGTAGTTCAAATACGGTTAATAGACACTGATTGGTATGGTGCAGATTTAATGTATTTATCCCTATACAAAATCTTAGATCAAATGATATTCCATGGAAAATCTGATACACAATAAACTATAAATAGAAATTCACGATGACTTGCAAAATGACTAAATAACGTTGAAAAATAATGTCATTTACTCGAAAATTGTTCGTCCATAGCCTCGTATGAGGTATTCTCGTGAAATGTTCATATTTCAAAGTCGCTACTGCCGAAATAGCAGTAATTTTTATTTATGTCAGTGGTGATCGAAAATGCTGAAACAGGATATAGTTATTTCACTCTTGGTCATGTATCTTTTACGGATGTTCGATACTGGGCGGTGAAGACTGATGAGGGGTTATGTGCGAGCAAATGTTTGTCCTGTCAAATAATATTTGTTACTCAGAAAATAATACGTAAGAAAATCAATCATTTCAAGATGCAAAGACTAAGCTAAGCCACTTGTTTTGAGTACGTCGGCTGATTTAGGTCCGTTCGCAGGTAGCAGCCCCGGACCGCATTGTAAATTGGAAGCAATTTTAAGGAACACTGATCCCTAGCTAAGATACAATATTTAATTTCATGGGGAGCTTTTCCTGTAAAGGTGTAGAGGTGTGCCCTGCACACCTTTACTAACCCTCCTTTATTTTTCCAGAAAATCCAATCAGCGCCCCCACTCTTTATCTATTTGAATGATTGGGAGCCCAGCGTTCGCGCTAAAATTATTTTCGCACACGCCCACTATCGCCACTTCACTGCACCTCACTGTCATGACCGGACACTGTCATAACCACTAAAAATCTTTCATCATACGCGATTTCGACCTAAACGATGTTTCAGCCCACACGCATTTTCCGTCACTTCAAAATCTGCCACTGTCAAATCTGCCACTGTCTTTACACCTAAACAGGCGTACTAACCTACTGGTTATCACTGTGATGAAATTTGAAAAAAAACGCTAACAAACGGCATTAAGTACCCTGGTGAGAAATACATACCTTTGCCCCACGGGTTAGAAACACGTATTCTAGGTTAGGTTAGGTTGGGTAGGAAAAGTTTCAGTAAAGTGAAAACCAGTAGAATGGTACGCCTCGTGGCTGATTCTGACGTGGGCTGAAACAGAGTTTAGGCAGAATGTCACAGGCACATATGACCATGAAGGTATAATATTATTATACCTCCACGTATATGACAGTGGCTGGTCTGACTGAGGAACGCTATGGATGTTCGCTGTTAAAAAATGGTACCGTAGGTAGGAAATCCGAACAACTTGTGGCTGATAATGCAGTTGGCGGAGATGAAAGGGGCTGATCTGACGTTAGCCTCGAACCGTTATTCAACATTGGGCTATACGAAAATGCAACTGCTAACGGCCTCTCGTACCGGACTAGTCCAGATGTCACGCGCCCCTTCCTTTAGAAGCGGTATGCAGACGACGCGTTGCACGCAAGAAATGTTGCTGTGCGCAACCGCATTTGTTTATTGAGATTTCCAATTTGAATTGCAAGCACACAAGGTTTGTAACATTAAAGGAACACTAGAGTTTGTAGCTTTAATTTTGTCGTTCTGTTCAATTGCTGTTCATAACTTATGATATTTTTTTATATATTTATGATTCGTTACATCTATGATTTTTTTTATGAATGATAATAACAATTAAATATTTTGGAAGCTTTTCATTTCTGTCCCATTATTAAATACAATGTTAGATGACGCGATTGGGGTGGATGGATGATTATTCATTTTACAGATCATTACCATTTTATTTTAGTATTTTATTATTTTTTATTCCGTGGGTTCTATTATTTCCTCTGCCCTTTTTTCATAGTGATGAATTTTGCATTTGTGATTATTATATATATCGAGGATGGTTAAGACAAGGTGACTCAGGGAAATGGGGTACTCGTGACACCAGCGGAACTCAGGGGACTCGGGGTTTCGGGAACCCAGGGGACTTGGAAGACCAGGAGGATTTGGGGGGAACCCATTTGGACCCTTCTGGGGCTCTTTGGGACACCCTTGAGACCCTTCGGGAACCTCTTGATAAACTGTTGGACCCACTTGAGGCCCCTCTGAATCCTGGAACATTTCTCCCCCCTCCCAAATCTACGCTAAACCTACTCTGAATCTACGTTGAATCTGCTCTGAAGCTACGTGGAACTTACTCTGAATCTACGTTGAACCTACTCTGAATCTAGGTTGAACCTACTCTGAATCTGGGTTACTACATTAAACCTACTTTGAATCTACGTTAAACCTACTCTAAATCTACGTTGAACCTACTCTGAATCTTCGTTAAACCTCCTCTGAATCTACGTTAAACCTACTCTGAATCTACGTTAAACCTACTTGGTATCTACGTTAAACCTATTCAGTATCTACTACTACCTATTCGGTATCTACGTTGAACCTACTCTGTATGTACGTTAAACCTACTCTGTATCTACGGTAAATCTACTCTATCACTACGATAAACCTACTCTGTAACTACGATAAACCTACTCTGTAACTAAGGTAAACCTACTCTGTAACTACGGTAAACCTACTCTGTAACTACGGTAAACTTACTCTGTATAGACATAGACATACAGCCGTTTCCCCCTAGTTAGGGGGGTGACTAAGCTAGGCGGACACAGAGGGGGGAGGCGCCAAATCTCCCCGCCACAAGACCGCCGTGTCCCTGCCGAGGCTCGAACTCGCGACATGCAGCACCAGAGGCTGACACTGCAGTCGGATACGCTAACCACTCGGCTACGGCGTAGTTACTCTGTAACTACGGTAAACCTACTTTGTAACTACGGTAAACCTACTCGGAATCTACGTTAAACCTACTCTGAATCTACGTTTAACCTACTTGGTATCTACGTTAAACCTGTTCGGTATCTACTACTACCTATTCGGTATCTACGTTGAACCTACTCTGTATCTACGTTAAACCTACTCTGTGTCTACGGTAAATCTACTCTATTACTATGATAAACCTACTCTGTAACTACGATAAGCCTACTCTGTAACTACGGTAAACCTACTCTGTAACTACGGTAAACCTACTCGGAATCTACGTTAAACCTACTCTGAATCTACGCTGCACCTACTCTGCCACTCTTCAATTGTGCCCTACTGGGGAGTCTGCATTAACTTCGCGGTGGGACTCCGGTGGAAAACAAAATCAAACGACTACTACTTCTACTAGGCGTCATTTGAGTAATTGACGTCTGCTTGAATCTTTCACACTTGAAAAAAATATAATTAAATAATCACAGCTACTTTCTAAATCTCAGGTCAACGTTCGAACACTATTACCACTCCAAACGGTTTTACTTGAAAAAAGGAACAAGAAACTTGTACTGCACATATTTTCAAGTCAAGTGTTTATAATCATTGGTCTGTCGAGTTGAAGAAAATAGAATTAAGAATTCTTTGACTTCGAAAACGCCGGATTGCTGCAACAATTGATCGTTACTGTGGGAATGGGTGATTCGTGAAAATGTCTGATCATTGTACAAACCACGATATTTCGTGGGGTTGCTCTTTCCTCAAATGTGTTGGCAAAATAATGAGATGTCGCTCTGTTCTGTGCTTGTACCTTTTTAGAAATTATTATTCAGTCGGCTGATGTTATTTCACTACAGTTTTCGACCAAAAAACGAATGGGAAGGTGTAAAAACTTTCATTGTCCATTTTTTTTGGCGGGGAGTAAACCTCCACTTAATTAAACGCAGAGAATTTCCGACTTCCCTTTTTAAGTCTTAGTAGAAATTCTTGCAGCACAGGAAGCTCTGCACTGAAGAAAAAGTCAGGTTTACGCTACCCATTTTTACCAACCTATTTACGGCCACTTAACTTTTTTCCCGCTCACTTTAAGGATTTTCTGCACGTTTCAGGTTTGCCGGACATAGGCCTACAGACCGACGAAGCGCTTGCCGGGCATAGGCCTACAGACCGGCGAAGCGCTTGTCGGGCTTAGAGATATTCCTGCATTTGCAGATGTCAAGTTTGAGCATTTGCTAATAAAATGAATTTGAATGCAGATAAAACACGATTATTGCTTGTGCTCCAAAATTTTGAGTGATCGTCGCCGGTTCTATTACAAGTTGTCATTGTTTTTTGGAATTTCCTGTATGAATGACAATTTGTGAATATCAGCAGATTTGTTCATTGAGTTTAAAAAAATCAAACACCGATAACAATTTTTATCCCTAAAAACTGGTGAATGTGTTTCCTTTCCTGAAGTTATGCTTCCTCCTGTAATGAACTGAACAACCTTTGTGAACTTTCAATTTCTTGCGGATTGTGTTTGTAAATGGTGTCGTCTCTGGACGGTGCTGCACATGCTCTACGATCTTGTCACGGGAAAACAATGCAGTAGAAATTGCTAATAGTCCAAAAGGATGTAAACGCTATGTGTCGTGTCGTCTAACATATTCTTTTATATTATTTTGGTGCGAGTGGTTGCTCTTGAATGATATTTTTCTATTGGAAGTGGTGAAATTGATCAAATAAAATTATAGTCAATAATTCAAAATTAATCTTATTTATATCGCAAGATACATAATGATCCGAATGAAATATTCAAATAGATTTAACAGGTATAGAATTTTTGTAAAGTAAATTCCGATGGGACAGTTATAAAGCTTTCATCATTTCTTCCTAATCCAAGAATGATGGAACGCCAGAAGTACTAAAATCTAGAACTGTCTCTACTGCTGGCAAACGCTCGGCAGTGACACTACTTCCACAAAAGGACGGGCACCTACGCTGCGACCCGCTCGTCTGCAAATAAATTCCATGTATTCTTAAATGTTTAATTTGTGTTATGCACCGTCGACACACGAGAGGGTCTTTTCTCTGAGTGAATGCACTCTCTCCCAATCAATCTTTTCTCTGAGTGAATGCACTCTCTCTCAATCAATATTTTCTTTGTGTGAATGCACTCTCTCTCAATCAATCTTTTCTCTGAGTGAATGCACACTCTCTCAATCAATCTTTTCTCAGAGTGCTTGCACTCTCTCTCAATCAATCTTTCCTCTGAGTGAGTGCACTCTCTCTCAATCAATATTTTCTCTGAGTGAATGCACTCTCTCTCAATCAATCGTTTCTCTGAGTGAATGCACTCTCACTCAATCAATCTTTTCTCTGAGTGAATGCACTCTCTGTCAATCAATCTTTCCTCTGAGTGAATGCACTCTCTCTCAACCAACCTTTTCTCCGAGTGAATACACTCTCTCTCAATCAATCTTTCCTCTGAGTGAATGCACTCTCTCTCAATCAAATTTTTCTCTGAGTGAATGCACTCTCTCTCAATCAATCTTTCTTCTGAGTGAATGCACTCTCTCTCAACCAATCTTTTCTCAGAGTGAATGCACTCTCTCTCAATCCATCTTTCCTCTGAGTGAATGCACTCTCTCTCAATCAATCTTTTCTTTGAGTGAATGCACTCTCTCTCAATCAATCGTTTCTCTGATTGAATGCACTCTCACTCAATGAATCTTTCCTCTGAATGAATGCACTCGCTCTAAATAAATCTTTTCTCTGAGTGAATGAACTCTCGCTCAATCAATCTTTTCTCTGAGTGAATGCACTCTCTCTCAATCAATCTTTTGTCTGAGTGAATGCACTCTTTCTCAATCAATCTTTTCTTTGAGTGAATGCATTCTCTCTCAATCAATATTTCCACTGAGTGAATGCACTCTCTCTCAATCAATATTTTCTCTGGGTGAATGCACTCTCTCTCAATCAATCGTTTCTCTGAGTGAATGCACTCCCACTCAATCAATCCCTCTTCTGAGTGAATGCGCTCACACTCAATCAATCTTTTCTCAGAGTGAATGGACTCTCTCTAAATAAATCTTTCCTCTGAGTGAATGGACTCTCGCTCAATCAATTTTTTGTCTGAGTGAATGCACTCCCTCTTAATTAATCTTTTCTTTGAGTGAATGCACTCTCTCTCAATCAATCTTTTCTCTAAGTGAATGCTCTCTCTCTCAATGAATCTTTTCTATGAGTGGATGCACTCTCTCTCAATCAATCCTTTCTCTGAGTGAATGCACTCTCTCTCAATCAATCTTTCCTCTGAGTGAATGCACGCTCTCTCAATCAATCGTTTTCCCTGAGTGAATGAAATCTCTCTCAATCAATCTTTTTGTTGATGAAAACACTCTCTCTCAATTTATCTCTTCTCTGAGTGAATGCACTCTCGCTCAATCAATCTCTCCTCTGAGTGAATGCACTCTCTCTCAATCAATCTTTTCTCTGAGTGAATGCACTCTCTCTCAATCAATCTTTCTCTGAATGAATGCACTCTCTTTCAATCAATCTTTTCTCTGAGTGAATGTACTCTCTCTCCCTCAATCTTTTCTCTGAGTGAATGCACTCTCTCTCAATCAATCTTTTCTCTGAGAAAATGCACTCTCTCAATCAATCTTTTCTCTGAGTGAATGCACTCGCTCTCAATCAATCTTTTGTCTGAGTGAATGCACTCTCTCTCAATCAATATTTTCCTTGAGTGAATGCACTCGCTCTCAATCAATCTTTCCTTTGAGTGAATGCACTCTCTCTCAATCAATATTTTCTCTGAGTGAATGCACTCTCTCAATCAATCATTTCTCTGAGAGAATGCACTCTCACTCAATCAATCTTTCCTCCGAGTGAATGCACTCTCTCTCAATCAATCTTTTCTCTGAGTGAATGTACTCTCTCTCACTCAATCTTTTCTCTGAGTGAATGCACTCTCTCCTAATCAATCGTCCCTTTGAGGGAATGCACTCTCTCCCAATAAATATTTTCTCTGAGTGAATGAACTCTCTCTCGATCAATCTTTTCTCTGAGCGAATGCACTCTCAATCAATCTTTCTCTGAGTGAATGCACTCTCTTTCAATCAATCTTTTCTCTGAGTGAATGTACTCTCTCTCACTCATTTTTTTCTCTGAGTGAATGCACTCTCTCCTAATCAATCTTTTGTCTGAGTGAATGCACTCTCTCTCAATAAATATTTTCTTTGAGTGAATGCACTCTCTCTCCATCAATATTTTCTTTGAGTGAATGCACTCTCTCTCAATCAATCTTTGCTCTGAGTGAATGCACTCTCTCTCAATAAATATTTTCTCTGAGTGAATGCACTCTCTCTCGATCAATATTTTCTCTGAGCGAATGCACTCTCAATCAATCTTTCTCTGAGTGAATGCACTCTCTCTCAATCAATCTTTTCTCTGAGTGAATGTACTCCCTCTCACTCAATTTTTTCTCTGAGTGAATGCACTCTCTCCTAATCAATCTTTTGTCTGAGTGAATGCACTCTCTCTCAATAAATATTTTCTTTGAGTGAATGCACTCTCTCTCAATCAATCTTTTCTCTGAGCGAGTGCACTCTCTCTCAATCAATCTTTTCTCTGAGTGAATGCACTCTCTCCTAATCAGTATTTTGTCTGAATGAATGCACTCTCTCTCAATAAATATTTTCTTTGAGTGAATGCACTCTCTCTCAATCAATCGTTTCTCTGACAGAATGCAGTCTCCCTCGATCAATCTTTCCTCTGAGTGAATGCACTCTCTCAATCAATCTTTTCTCTGTGTGAATGCACTCCCTCATTCAATCTTTTCTCTGAGTGAATGCACTCTCTCTCCATCAATCTTTTCTCTGAGTGAATGCACTCTCAATCGATCTTTTCTCGGAGTGAATGCTCTCTCTCTCAATCAATCGTTTCTCTGAGTGAATGCACTCTCAATCAATCTTTCTTTGAGCAAATGCACTCTCTCTCAATCAATCTTTCTCTGAGTGAATGCACTCCCTCTCAATCAATCTTTTCTCTGAGTGAATGTACTCTCTCTTAATCAATATTTTCTTTGAGTGAATGCACTCGCTCTCAATCAATCTTTCCTCTGAGTGAAAGCACTCTCTCTCAATCAATATTTTATCTGAGTGAATGCACTCTCTCTCAATCAATAGTTTCTCTGAGAGAATGCACTCACACTCAATCAATCTTTCCTTCGAGTGAATGCACTCTCTCTCAATCAATCTTTTCTCTGAGTGAATGCACTCTCTCAATCTATCTTTTCTCTGAGTGAATGCAGTCTCTCCCAAACAATCTTTTTTCTGAGTGAATGCACTCACACTCAATCAATCTTCCCTATGAGTGAATGCATCCTCTCTCAATCAATCTTTTCTCTGAGTGAATGCACTCTCTCAATCAATCTTTTCTCTGTGTTAATGCACTCTCGCTCAATCAATCTTTCCTCTGAGTGAATGCACTCTCTCTCAATCAATCTTTTCGCTGTGTGAAGGCACTCTCTTTCAATCAATCGTTTCTCTGAGTGAATGCACTCTCACTCAATCAATCTTTCTTCTAAGTGAATGCACTCTCGCAATCGATCTTTTCTCTGAGTGAATGCACTCTCGCTCAATCAATCTTTTCTCTGAGTGAATGCACTCTCTTTCAATCAATTTTTTGTCTGAGTGAATGCACTCTCTCTCAATCAATATTTTCTTTAAGTGAATGCACTCGCTCTCAATCAATCTTTCCTCTGAGTGAATGCACTCTCTCTCAATCAATATTTTCTCTGAGTGAATGCACTCTCTCTCAATCAATCTTTTCTCTGAGTGAATGCACTCTCTCAATCAATCTTTTCTCTGAGTGAATGCACTCGCGCTCAATCAATCTTTCCTCTGAGTTATTGCACTCTCTCTCAATCAATCTTTTCTCTTAGCGAGTGCACTCTCTCTCAATCAATCTTCTCTCTGAGTGAATGCACTCTCTCCTAATCAATCTTTTG
>SDVV010004126.1:0-20522 GCA_016164225.1 Gammarus roeselii
GCTTCAATGCAATAAGAATAAATCCACTATAACAATGCCTCTCTTAACTGTATATAATACTCATCTTTTATTTAAATTACACAATAGATGCCTCAACGACCAAGATCTTAACGCATATCCAACTGATATCACAACTTCAACTCAGAACCTTCCCATCACTAACACTCTCCAACACTGATCTGAATGAAATAGTTAGTCCCACATGTTATTTCCAACACACGGTTCCTATGTAAAATACAGCTAAAGTTGATGTAGTAATCAGGAAATAACTTGTATTCAGAGAACATTACTTAAAGTTAATGTAATAATTGACAGCATCTTCACACATGTATACAGACAGTGTGAAGACACCACACCCTCTAATGTCCCAGTAGACAAAACAGCAACCAGGGAACTCTATCAGGTGGTCTGCTCCTGGCAAGCTACCACAACCAAGAACCCCCCAACATTGCCAATCCTCAGTAACAGGTCAAAACCTCACAGTACTACTGGCAGGTGTATGTGATTACCTCACCTGCTAAATCTTTGGAGCAGGTTGATTCAATACCCTGGGATGAGGCACTTCAATTGCATATTCACTGCATTTCATATCAGATTAGAGTGCCAAGGCCATCCAGCACAATGAAGTCAATGTCACTTCACTATCAAAAACACTTTCCTTTCTCTAAAATAAAAATTAGAAAATTAGAGCACAATGAAAATCAAAATTAGCACTGTATGAGAGACAAATAAACTATTAATATACACATGATTATTCACAAGTAGGATTTTTACCCTACTACAATTCAATTTCCCCACCCCACCTAACTACATAGACATACCTTTCTTTGACGCCAAAACCAAGGTTACACTATTCGAAAGACGTCCGATGCGATACTATAAATGCCAAAAATACGGACACACGAACAGAGATTGCCACATAAGCTAAGATGCTCACACTGCTCCCAAGACTTCCACGATAAACGGGACGATCCCTTATCGTGCCCATCCGAAGAGTCTCTTGGCTTTTACTGCAAAGTAAACGGCCACCCTACGGGACACATAGACTGCATCCAGGACAAGATTGAGAGGAAGATCCTGCAATACCAAACGGAGCACGAAGTCGGGCGACGAAAAACTGCGGCCGCGATTCGCTCTCCCAAGGATTTAGGGGGACCCACTTGAACCCTTCCAGGGGCCCTTTGGGACCCCCTTGAAATCTTTGGGACCCACTTGAGGCCCTTCTGAACCCTGGGACCCCTGCTTCCCTCTCCTCACGCTGTAAAACCCATACACATAAAAATGTGTGTATGTGTTATGCTCGAGTAGAACAATTAATTATTACAGTCCGTTGATTACTGGCACAGAGGGCATGGGTAGCGTCGAGGCTGGTCGAGGTGCATCGAGATCAGTCGAAACATGTTGAGGCGAGTCGAGTTGGTCGCGACGAGCCGAGACTGGCCAAAATGATTTGAGACGAGCCGAGATGAGCTGAGACGAGGGGTAACGCTGAGAGACCAGATCACCAACGACGTGGTTTGAATCAGAACAGGGATGGTGAAGAAGTTGGAGCACAGAGTGGATTCGCGTGTACTGAGGTGGTTCGGGCACATGGAGATGATGGATGAAGGGAGATAGGTGAAAAGGGTGATGAATGCGGAGGCGAGTGGTCGCAGGCCTAGAAGCAGACCGAAGTTTGGGTGGATGGATGGTCTGAAGCAGGCGTTGGGAAGGAGAGACATGAATGCGGAGGTGGCGAGAGAGCTTTCAATGAGCAGGCGTGAGTGGAGAATGGTTGTGAATGGTTGATTTTGACGCTGCTCTGACGTGCTTTCCCGCCCTTGGCGTCCCGCTGTCGGGATGGTCGTGGGTGGGGGGGGCCCGGTCATTATGACGCGGCGGGGGTAAACCAGTGGAAACTGTCGGGCCCTGCTGCTGACGACAGTTTCTTTGGACTGCATTCGGGACCCAAAGTGTAAGTTGAGGGGCTACCGGCCGGACCCTCTAGCACAAAAGGGCTAAGTTGTGTGAGTGTGAGCGTATGAGGGTGTGAAGTGCGCCTTGCCGTCGGCCACCCCCTTTTCTGGGGGATGCGGCCTAGTATCTGTATACAACATCCCGATGGGATGAAATGTGGCAACTGAGTGGACAAAAAATGCTTTCAGTCGAACCCTCTGTCGGGAATGGGAAACGAAGTTCACCAATAGAAAAGACCAAGTGTTCATCAACCGCTTGTGCGCGAGACACACATGGATTTCTCACAACCACCTGATGGATGTCGACATAGGACCAAACGTGCCACCTTGCCCCTGTTGCCACCAAGTAGCTGTCTGCGGGAGACACTTACTGATGGATTGCAACGCACTAGCGGCAGACCGACGAGCGTTCATAAATCCCCCGTGCAACCTACAAGCCTGCTCACGGACCCAACCTACAGTAAAAAGCTCATCGCTTTCGGAAAACACACCGGACTTTACGAAACTGTCAAAACCCCCTAACACCTGTGCAAGTGTGGTGGTCTCTCCACCCCATTACGCACAGAGATAACAACACATTTACGAAGATACGCGTTAACTCTTTACTCTCTTGTACGCTAGTGCGCGAACATGCCATAATTGAGATATGTACTGACTTCATCTTGACATGACTAATATTTTCGCACGCGAGGCCGTGCGAACTTACCTGAATCAATGACGGTCGCGCCCTACGGGGGAGCCTATTATGACTCGCGTTGAGGCTCCGGTGGAAATTAGGCTCAAATCAAAATGCACACCGTTTTTCCATAATCGAGCTCTGAACGTGGCCATTTTGCAGGCCTTTCTCTTGAAACCTTGAGCTAGAAATGGTCAACAATGCGAAGGCGCCGCCACTGCTGTGTGGATTTCAATGCGCGATGACTTGAATAAAGATCAGTATCGTATACAGAGCTTGATTTCATTTATTGCAAAATGATTTGGTCTTTCCGAAATCGAACTCAGAACTTTGCAAGTTTTCATATTGTTGCTCCTCACGCAGTATTCGACAGGTCTTTTAAAATGCAAAGGCTTTGCCAGAACGCCATGGATTTTGACGCTTTTTGGCTCGAGCTCTACGGACGAGCTCGCAAAACTAGCCTCTTGGTTTCATTTTTATTTCAAAGGTTCCGGAATTTAGTTCTAATAACTGCATTATCAAACTTATTCTCAACAAATCTTACATGAGTAATTCGTTTCTAAATGGGCATTCAGTAATAGATGGGTGTGTTCGAGAACCACTGTAAGTGACTGAGCTTGGCCGTGGGCTCGCTCCGGGGCTCACGTATTCCAGCTCTTATTCTCTAGTCTATATTTTCCCCTGTTACGGATTGTATCGTCTTCATCAGTTTCTTTTTGTCTTTCTGTTTGTCTCCCTGATGGTTTGGTGTTAGTTAATGTTTGGGTTTTCTTTCATTACTTCAAATAATTTCACACAATCTTCCTAGTTCTGGTCAAGATCTGGTTCACATGTGGTTCATACCATTGCCATGCAGTCGTACGTGGCCATCATCGGATATGGTACAAGACCCAGTGTACGTGCTAGTCAGGTACGGATACCTGGTCTTGCTTTTTAACCTGAAAGTCAAACTTTTTCAAATCTTAATGCTCAAACTTTTGTGAAGTTTTTACTGCAAACTGTCAACTTTGGTGTTCTAAGTCATATAGCTATCATGCTAATCTTTACTGTTTTCTTTCAGTTATTAGCTAGCATTAAAGAGATCCCATTATTTCTAGTCAGAATGCTTTTTCTGTGCCACCTTGGGACATCAATACCAATATGAGCTTCAGTTCCATTGTATGAATTGGATTGGCAAGTTTTTATAGCTGCTGTGTACTATTTTTAAAATAGAAGCTGTAGACACTCTGTATTCTACAATGAACGACTGCTCTCGGCTCTCATTCGACATCGCTGATCTTCCTCTGACGCCCTTCGGCATGAAGAGTCCCTTAATGCGTAGGGAAGGCGACCGCACGGCAACAAGTATGTACTAAGTGTTAATTGCTACACCTGCTATGGAAGCAAACTAGATAGCTGCGGCCAGGTATGGTGTATAGACAAATAGCTTAATGTTACATCTCAGATCAATTAAGTCTATTCTGAAGTAAATATTAGTAATTCAATAACTTAGTAAGTATAATCTCTAACAAATTAATATGAAACAGGTGATATCAATGTAGCCATCACTTGTCGCAAATCCTTGTCCTGAGCTATTCCATCCTATTCTAATTTCTATCAATTAGCGTCTAATGTTTTTGAATCTTGGACACAATGCATTCGGTCATTATTACCAGGATTATTATTTTGTTTCAGAATTGAACAAGCTGTCGAGAAAGCATATCACGCGTCCCATCACTGACACCAGATCTGGTGTCAACATTCCTCTCACTGTACCTGAATCTGATAAAGAGAATGTTAGTCCTGGCGCAAATGAAACACGTCGTCAAAGAGGTCCTCTCCCATCAAAGCCTCCAGCACCCAAAATCTCAGCAATGTTACGCAAACCCACATTTTCTATGAAGATAAATTCCAAGATGCCAGCCCTCGTTGAAGAAGATTCCGATGATGTTTTCATTGTGCCTGCTGTCCCCACGAGCGCATCTAGGCGAAAACCTACTCAGACCTCTTCACAAGCACCAATAATAAGCCCTCGAGCGTCAGCTCCAGTAAAAACTCCTTTGCTCCCTGGAACTTCAGCGAGCGCACCAAGAAGCTCAAACATTCTCAGAACATCTTCAAATTCTCCAACAACCAGCAGCTGTTCACCTCTTTTCTCTGCCCAGAAAGGTGTTTCTGGCAAAGGCAGACGTGAGCCCATTTTTGACATGACAGCGATGTCAAGCATCGGACCTGTGAGACGCAATGACGTGATGTGTAGCACTCGAATGGATGAAAGAAGAGAGAGCGTAATGACAGACATCGACGAGGGTCCGTTTGTGGAGTATACCAGCCTTCATCCTGAGGGCAGAGTTATTCCCCACAATGATTCTTTAGACGCTGTTAAGAATAATCTTTACTTCACATGTCAGAGTCAGCAAAATGAAACGAAGTATTCTACTTCATCTAAACACGTTAATGCACGGTACGGTTTTCACAAATTGGTAGATGCAATTAAAAAGCAGAGGATGTTGTCCCAGATTAGCAAAGATGTGTGTCTAAACACTGATGCTTCAGAACCTGCAGAAATGTCACCTGATCCTGCGGCTTCGATCACTGAAGAGGCAGTTAACGTTGTTCCATATCCAAGACTTGCCAACGTGCTCAGTAGTACTATGATTGACAATAGACCTCAATCACAGTGTCCTCTGAATACACCTGACGTGTCTGCTATTACATTGGGTAATGGGACTTCAGTTGACGACTCTATCCCTTTAGCTTCTCAATATGTGCGCTCAATGAATCCTTCTTCCACCCCATGTTCTCCTTTCCACGCAGTAGTCCATTCACAAAATTTAGCCCCTGCACCAAAGTCTAATAATAATAATAATGATGACGACGTTGTTACTTCCATCATCAGTGAGGATGTATCACTGGCAGCCAGCCTTGAGTCGAGTCTTAGGATTATTGATGACCTCCAGCAACCCTTGCCTGTTCAAAAGACTGGTTGCCCACCATCTGCAGCTAATCGTCCTTCAGTCAAGTCGAAAGCGCCAATCAGTGACTGTGTTCCATCATCTTCCAAAGAACCGAAAAACATTCCCTCAAACAATAATCTTGGTTTGCAAGTCCCAGATGATGTGGCATCTTTGGACGAGTCTGAGAACTTGAGTAGTGATGAGAGTATAGAGGAAGTTTATCATTCACGTCCTAGATTTACGGAGTTCTCCCAAAATACTCAAACACCCCGAAAACTAATGCCTGATGCTGTGTCATCCCGTGTTGTTAACTCAACCGCTACATTCAATGTACATAATGCAGTCGGTCCAATTCACCGCACCAACGACCCTCCTTGTGCTGCGATTGTCAACAAGAAGTCTTTGCCAGTGGCTCCTTTACCAATCACTCCTAGTGCCATGAAACCGTCCGTGTGTCAGTGGATAATGAATAGCCCCTTCAAGGACGGCTCTTTTGACAGCAGCTTCTTGAGACATGGAGGAAGCAGCGCTGGTTCAGAAACTGTTGTCGTGAAGACAACGGTAGCCGAGACCAGCAGTGATGATGACGACGTGCTGCCTGAAGGTGATAGTTTGCCTAAGATTGCAACGAACAGTTTGCCAAAGATTGGAACTAACACTGACCATTCGTCAGAAAACAACATTGCAGCAAAACGAACGACCGAAAATTGCCTCGGGGAGAAACTTGGAAATAACGTGAGAGCTTTGACAACTGATCCCTCTGACTCGCCTCCTAAAAACTTTGTTGAAAATTCAGACGACTCCATTCATTCAGAATCGTTGAGACTTCGTCTCGAGGCCTCCACGCGGACTATCAAGACCACTTTGACTATTGGACGTGTTGCCAAATCCCCTCCCGCTCCTGCTTTACGCTCAGTTTTTCCTTCCTCCAGTGACCTTGCCAATAATGTGCCTTTTACCCAAGGGGGTAGGACTAATGTGTCTAGAAACGAACCGCCTCGGATGCATAAAGTCACAACAACGGCTGGTGATGCTGTTCAGAGCGTTGAAGCGCCAGAACGAGACCAAGCCGTTTCTGTTCAACCTGAAACTGTCTCGGTTAGAAGAAAACAAGTTGCTGACCTAGCAGTCTCGGATTCTTCTGGTCATTCTTTGCCAGATGTAACGCCCAAAGTAACTGCTGTAACTAAGAGAAAAGCTGTAACGACACAAAAAAAATCAAAATTGATAGATCATGTATCTGCGATTTTGGATGCAGGCACCAAACGCCCTTTATTGAGAACAGGTAACAATGACCGTATGGCGGATTTTCCATCTGAAAAAGTCAAAGAAAACCATTGCAATTCTCCTTTACTGAACACTGATTTTACGCAGGGTGTTCAATCATTACCACATAAAAAAAGAGAAGTTAGAGTTAATCCTTCACGTACAGTGGCTCGAAAATTGCAACTGTCCAATTCTTCAGATTCAGATGAGATAGCAAACTACAAGAGTAAGTGGAAAAAAACACTGCAAGATACCATTACTTCTGATGAAAGTATCAGCTCTTCTGCTGACTCTGACTCTTCTTTTATTGTCGTTACTAGTGACGAAGATGATGAAGAGGACATGACCTTTTATCTGCCATCTCTAACTAAAGGGCTGGTCAGAGGAAAGAAAAAGTTCACTTCCCGTCGAGATCTTGGCAGTATAAGTGGAGAGTTGCCTACTAACAAGAATCTTAAATTGCCCAACACTACATCTTCAACTAAGAAGAATCCTGTCCTTCATGAACTATCGGAGTCAACCGACTCTGTCTTGTCGCCGGTACATGTCGCAACCTATAAACCAAGAACGCATGTCTTGATGTCAGATTCAGATGATACTTACACTCCACCGAGTCAGACCAAGGGTCTGATAACGCCAGTGCCTAACCTTCGTAATGACGAGCGTCTCATCACACCGCTCTCTGCAAAGACTCCTGAACCAGCGCCCAGGAAAACTCTTGTATGTCCCCAGACTGTAGAGCCGAGCAAATCACGCGTTCTTAGTAAAGCCACCTGCACGACAGGCACTATGAACTGTGCCACCCCGACACTGTCGTTCCTCGCGTCACTCTCAGCACAACCCGGCAGTGACAGGCTGCATCCTGAAGCAGTGCCTTACTTTAAAAACTTCAAGAAGAATCGCGAAAACCTTGTTAACAAACTCTACAAGCTTTTCAATAGCCAGTGCTTTGACGACAAACTACCGGATACGATGAACATAACCTGGAACGTTCGTTTGACCAAAACTGCGGGCTACTGCTACTATCAATTGGATCGGTCGAAACCTTCTGGACGTGGGGCCAGAGTAGAGCTATCCACCAAGGTGGTAGACAGCTGCGAGCGTTTGAGGGACACCCTCGTCCATGAACTGTGTCATGCTACGTCTTGGATTGTCTCTGGCTACAAAGAAGGTCATGGACCACTATTTAAATCCTGGTAAGTAAACTTATTTAATGCATAACATTGCTAAGCTATTATCTATTTGTCAATAATGGGACGGTTTCACGTTGCAATTGAACATCCAGAGTACGAATTATGATGGCATCGTATTTTAATATTAATTAGGCAAAGGATCGGACGCGATTTCACTTATAGATAATTTATTTAACTGAAAGATGCAAGGTGCAGAAGGGATTGTGTATGTTCAAGACTGACACGACCTATTCATTCATTTCATTATAAAGGTTCTCATCATATATAGTTATGGGGCAACATATTCAGCATCACACATGTGACCATAAAGTTTGGCCAGCGTTGCTAACATGCCTCGGCCGCTGAAACCAAGTCAGCGGGAATCGGGCCTCTGCATCTTGACATCTTGTATTAAGCCCCCTCTAAGTTACTGGTGCATTGGTCGCACGGGGTAACAAACTTCCTACTTTCCTTTCACACTCCTCTATCCTTAACTTCTCAGTCTTTCCCCTCTACCGTTTCCTGATGACACTTTAACATTGTTTACCCCATTTACCTTGTTTGTTTTGTTAAAACTAAATGGACGTATCTCTCTCATCTTGGACAACTTTTCCCCTAATGGTTTTCCTTCTGTTTATCTTATCGTGCCCTTTTTCTTCTATTCTTGTTTCTTTTTTCTTCTTTTTTTATCTTTGTTAATTTTATTGGTTCATTTCCTTTTTTTTTTGTTTTTCTTTATATTTTTCTTTTCTTTTTGTTCATACCATTTTCCCCTTGGTTTATGTTATGCTTTCTTTTTGTTTATTTTTTATTTTATTTTTCTCTTGTTTATTTTATTACTTTTCTCTTTCCTGTTCTATATTTTGTTTATATTTTTGAGTATTATATATACAAGTATATACAAGTCTACAGTTGAAAATTCTTTTGGTGGCCAAATGTAGCAAGGTTGACAACTTATCATGCTGGAATGGATTTGATTGCATTAAACCTCTGCGATGTTGTGGACCAAAGGGGTTGATCAACCTTCAGCAAACCTGTCGCTAGGAGAACTGATATAAGGCCTTACTAAGCCGTCAAAATACTGTATTGTTTGGGCAAATGAACCTCACATAGTTGACAAGTGGTGCTCGTTATGGGAGCCAAAAAACGCTTGCCTTATGCGCTCCTTGGTGAGCGTGAGCCTGTTGAGAGGGTTTCTCGGAACACATGACTATCTACAATGGATAACTCTACTGAATTACGGATACCACGAGATGAATGGTGGGAGCATCTCTTTGCTGCCACCATCTGGCGGTCGAGCCCAATTTTGGACGTAGACTCCATCCATCCCTGGCTGACTGGTGGAGTTGTACTTGGTCAACAGCAGCCTTTCCCCATTTCTTCTGTGGGGAAGACTAGGTTAATGACACAAAACTGTGATGTAGAACAAGGCTCATTCTACTTCCGGACGAAAGCACGTTTACGAGAAATCTAAAGCACCTACGACCACATGAACGATAGGGTGAAAACCAGAAGATACTTGAACACCTCTTGCAAAAAGAACAATTCACCGCCAAGACACTCTCGAGAGAGAACCTGGCCGATACGAACACAGTTCATGCGAATCGACAACCTCGCACTGCACTGGGAGGACACCCGCATTGCATCACAGAGCTTTAAAGTAGGAACAGATTTATTTAAGTATTATGAAAGCTTGACAAACTATAGAAATATCGGAGTACACATGATGTGTACCAAGTCTTGGTTAGCGTGAGCTGTTCTGAAAACAACATTTACTACTTACACGTATTTAACATCAACTTATTACTAAGAGTAGTGAGTACATTTACCTATAAATCCCAACAATCGATGGACATGTTGGAGGACATTCTCTGTTCTCCATTATTCGCTATGTCGAGACCAAAAAATCATTGTATTTGATTTGATTTCAAGGAAAATAGGTCAAATAAGTACGGTAAACAGACATTTACTGAATTATGACGATTATATAAGGAAACTGAGATTAGAAAGTATCCAACATGAGGTTGATTAATATGTTACTCAAATATTGTTTGGCCTACAAAAGCAAAAATGTGAGTGTAAGTAAAGGGCTAAAGTATATATATCCCTGCAACAGTTGATCCATGGGACCATCTATCTAAACAGACCAAACCACGCAGACGCTGACATGCTTGCTCAAATCACCAAACCAAACTACAATTCTCCAAAATATAGAGAGTGAAACGGAGCTGTTGAGTACACTGGTGTCTATATCCTATCCTCCAAACTCTGATCTCTGCCTCCTGATGCTCACATAAATTGAACACAGTGTTTGGTCTGAGAATACATTCCTAATCCCAGATGATGCTACTATTGCCGTAAATTTGGTCATGGAAGTGATGTCTGTCTGTTGAAAAAGATGCAGGTATACATTTTCGCTGAGGTGAAGACGCACATTGCCCCGATCGTGACAGAATTTTTACATTTGGAGATTTTTTCGCTTACAATGCGGGTTGCTGCATAGCTGCCACCGATAGCATTTTTTACCTACAACGTTTATGGGCCGGTCTTTAACCATTTAAGAGACCGACCAGAATGTCTCACTTGGAGTCAGGTAGGCTCTAGCCAACAACCTCCATTCGACACGCTACCCTTCGGACACCGAGCTGGTTCTTCTTCTAAACGGACTAACTGCTCAGAAAACCATCCTGCATCATTGCGCGACTGTTTCTGTTATAGAATTGAAACGAAGATGATCTCGGTTCAAACTAGAGAGCTCATTTTCCTACCTGAGGCCCAAAGGCAAGCAACCGATAAATTTATCCGTCCGCTTACTAGCTTTGCTGCAGAGATGACGGGAATACCCACACCAGTGCTCCTCCCAGTCTACCACGCGGTGCTCTCTCTTCTCCTCTCGTACTGACAAAAAAACACCACATCCACATTTTGTTCGACATGCAATGGGTGTCCCAGATCTAGATCTATACGACGTCTTACCATCACTGGCTACAACACAACCTGAATATGTGTGACCACGAATGCTCACTACTACCGGGGCTCCCAGAATCCACCACGTGATGCGTTCTCTTTCCTTCTATCACAGGAAAGCCCATGATGCCAGTCATCCACACTGCCCTACAATTTAGGCACACAATCAGAGCTGCTTTCTTCCATTCCAACTTCGCCCTGTATCAGGTCCTGAACGACGTGCAATGGGAGTTTCAGGTCTGGAATTGGACGACGATTTTCCAGCGCTGGATACTGCCCTCTCACCAACCTCAAACGCTGACAGCTCACAATTTCCATTCACTATTGACGACCAAACCCACTTCACTTTGGACTCAACCAGAACTTTTGTCAGTAGCCATGCAAGACAGCAGGAAACCTCTTCAACCCAAAACCTCCTGCTCGCCCAATGAATAAGAACTCACTAAGTCGTTACCGCGCTTAGGCACCCTATTTTAGGGTCCTAGGGGAAACGCTCTTAATATATTATTAAATGATACCTACTCATCCCATCCTCCCAACATCCCAAACCGGAGTCAATCGCTCGTCGCTAATCAGCGCTACACCAGGTGGTTCAGACCTGTATGATGACGATCTAATTGGAAACGACCCTCCTTAGACCCAAAAATAGAAAAGAAGCTCTACTAATACGTGTCGAGCGCGATTGACGGGTCATGAGTACATTGAGAATAAAAATATATCTAATAGCACCATTTTAAACCAGCTCAAATTATGTAAACCTCAACTTTTCTTACTCATATTCTTTGTCTGATACAATCGCTCTTCAATGGAATACGAGACGATATCGTGCCAACTATGCTGAACTACTGTAAATAATTCAAACCTGTAATCCATTGGTGGTTTATCAAGGAAAACCACCGGGGGTATACAAACCATCCTTCCCCAGTGAGTACAACTACAATGCCCACTTCATCTTACCCACGGCCAACGCTCAACCAAGCACTGGCCCGTCACATGTACTCCAGTCCTCCTACGATCTACACTGCAGGCACAGGCCCACAGAGTTGACCTAAAACGCCCCGTAACTATTTATGACCTATCCAAAAGAACTTTTTTATGCGCCCAACTTCTTAACCTTATTGGACAACTTTCTCCGCCTTACCTTCGTTTTGAAGGTGGCATTAGTGCTAGACACCTCTTTTCGGGAGGTGACATTGCTGACAGACGAGAAAGATACGTTGAGACATTCCTCCTATCTTCCTATATTGTGCTCCTTAGTACTGAACAAACGACGCCCTCCCGGTACTCATACAACCTGCTTTTCAGCTATTGACTTATCCTTCTGCTACCCAATCCTCTCCCAAGACGTGACCTGTCAAGTGCTGAAGAAGCCCTACGAAATTGACCACTTCACTGTCACCGTAACAACTTCCTATCCCAAAGACGCTCCCACCGATAAATCTGCCGTGATGCCAACTGGCAATCGTTTCACTGCTTGCACAACAACCTTCCGTAAAATCGCTTTTGTCCACATGCCAATTATTAACTGAGAACCCTCTAGATAGCACTGGCTGGTCCCTAGTTCGTGCTCGGACCTTAAACCGCACGTTTGTTTTGCAATAAAAGTTATCGTTTGTAGATAACGTTAAAATCGGTAATCCCAGTCAAGAGCCCATCAAGTGCGAGCCCCCTGGCCCTTGGCGTGAACCAGATGTCCGATGGGGGAAAGAAGAAACCCCATTCAGGAAGAGCCAGCTCCCCCTCCGGGGTGACAAAGACCAAGATCCCAACAGCCAAGAACTTCAGCCTCTCCAAGGCGACCAGCGCCACCTCAGTCGAGGACGACCGGACCAACGACCGCATCGAGAAGATTACCAGAAACATTTGCGAAATTCAGAGTTTACCAAACCAAGAGACCGGCCTCTCCGAGCAGGAAACTGAAGACTCCACCGCAGAATCCAGCAAAATCGACGACCGTCTAACGAAACTCGAGCATCATGTCACGAACTCGTGAAAAAACGTCAAACCAAAGAACACGCAACCTATGCAATTTCCTCTACCTCCATATCCGATGACAACCTCGACGACTCTCCATCCCACAAAAACCACAACCAAGCTCCGAGGGCTGCAATAAGGGAGCAGTTCTCGCTAGTTAATGATCACAACCTGTTCAACAACGATCCCAGCTTTCCCGAACATTTGAAAATCGTATCTAACGCCAAGGACAGTCCGGAAATCTGTCCGTACACTCTGCGACATGAACTGGGCCCCATCACTGGCCGTCCAGTCTTGAGCATCACCACCAGCGGCGGCGAAGGATTCGTCATTAGAATGGATACGAACTTCAAAGCGACGCTATACTCTCCAAGACCAAAATAAGCCAAAAATCGTGCACAATCATTCCACGCCCGACTTTCTCGACGAGTTCAGGCTTGCTTTACCGTGAGGACCTCCCGTGTGAGGAGGTTGATGAGTTCAGCATCGGACTTGTCCATTACGAGGACTATGTGGTCGAACCAAAAATCACACCGAAGAGGAACACCACCACGGCCCTTTAGCTGAAATTCAACCGCCTCACCCCACCAAACTACATAGTCATCCTTTTTCTGCTAACAAAACCAAGGTTACTCCCTTCGACAGACGTCCGAATCGATGTTATAAATTCCAGAAATACGGACATATGTCCATCCGTGCCCCTCCGAAGAAGCCCACTGCCTTTACTACAATGTAAACGGCCACCGCACGGGACACAATGACGCCGCCAAGATAAAAAAAAAGATATTCTCCAGTAGAAATAGAGCACAGGGTCGGGCGACGAGCCTCTATGCTCTTCTCCCAAGCTGACCCTTCCATCCAGGAGAAAATATCAGCATCATTTCCTACTCACTTTCTCATAACGCTCGTAGACAGCGGTGCAAGCAATGTTGCTCCCTCGACGAATCCATTCGATATGATGAACTCACTCTCACAACAACTAGAAAGTAAACCGGAATTCATCCACTGGCAGGGGGACGAATTACATCCGTCTTTCAACGATACCAAACGAATTATATACACTTCCAGCTACACCCCCACAAAAGACCACAGTGCTTTTGCAGCAGGTTTGGCAAAGAGTTACAAAGTTACCGGAGTCTCTAGCAACATGGATCAAATCACAAAACGCTAGTTTTACCACATACCCAATCACCTTCCCAAGACCTGCCACACCGGAATTCATAGTAATCCCAGGTGAACAAGGGAGAACTAAAACTTACCCAGCTGCGACAAAAACTTGACGTGGCCCGTATTCAATGAGCAAAAAATGCTTTGAATACGGCCACGTTATCCAATACTGCAAGTCGCACATACCCCAACGCTGTAAGAAGTGCGCCGCCAACCATGACAAAAAAGACTGCAAAGCCCTGCTGCCCACGCGCTACCACTGTTCATGCCTCCATGACGCAGGCGATTGCGACTGGCAATATAAATGGACTAAAAAGCTATAACAATCATGCAAAACGACTGCAGCATCACACGGCGCGATGAAAACCCAATTAACCTTAACTACGTCAAAGCAGTTAAATCTACAAGTAAACCCAACTCGGACGGTAAACTCTCTCTGGCTAGGCCAGAGAGAGTAAAAATTCATACATATCTAAACTCAGAAGTTTTGCACCAATTGCTTCAATAAAACATTCACAAATAATGAACAAAAAGAAACTCAATTGGCGTCTGACATCTGTTTCTGTTAAGTAACTGTAAAATAATACTGTAAAGTAAACATAAAACAATACAAGTATCACATAAATAATTCATACATTTCCATTTATCCCTTGCAAGCAGCATGAGAATTGTTTCTTTAGTTAGGAAACAATAACTTCATATTAGTCTTACTTTACTTTTCATCTCGAGTTAGACTCGCATAATCACGCGAAAAAATTCATCACTGTAGGTCATATGTGAATCACCCAAAAAAAACATCTGTAGGTCATTTTGAAATAAAAATCATCTCATCCCGCATCTAGTTAACCTTATTATTCACACATCTGCTGTTTACAAAGATAAAGAACATAGCACTTTGTCTCTAAGTTCACGGTTTGTAGCTGCTCACTTAGCAAGTCCAAGATGACTGCTGCAAAACTAGAATGTGTAATATGCCGCCAATCGTACACTCCCGAACTAATGTATGGTGGTAGCTCTTCTAGGCAAACGAGTACAACGCCTCCAAACGGAGAGTGCAAATAGCGAGCTGTAAAACAGCGAAATAGAATCGACAAAAGAAATTGCTAAAACTACCCTGCATCGGGTAAATGAACTCCAAGTGCACTTAGACTCGGAACTGACAGAAACTTACAGCTCTAGACTCAAGAGACCAACGACCGTATCAAATCGATTGAAAAAAGGTCAACATTGCTGAGACACTCTACACAACTGTATTAAACAGGCGGCAGGTAGTCAGTGGCAAAGCATCACAGGTCGGGCGACAGTCCTGCCACACCCGAACTCATACAAGCAACCTTTTCGGTGTATTGCCCGATGAAATGGACTCTCGAAACACAGAGGAAATTATTGGGATTGGCGATTACAATATCATCTCCATCAAACCAAATCAGCGAAAAAAGAGAGTCCAACTAAAACTACTCACTAAACCAGTCTTGAAAATTGACTATATTGAAGGAATAATCAAAAAGAAAAGCATACCTTCTTCTAAACCGATCATACAAGTAGGGCAAAAGGCGTTGTGGCGCAGACGGAAGAAATATGGGAAAAGTATAAAACCATGCTAACAAACGTCAAACAATCGCACGCGAACATCCATATCACTGGCATCCTGCCCCATCCAAACCAAAGTAAATAGAAATTGAACAAGATTGAGCAAGTTGATGCAAAAGACGTGGTGTCGCAGACGGAAGAAACATGGGTAAAGTATAAAACCATTCTAGCAAACGTCAAACGATCGCACGCGAACATCCATGTCATTGGCATCCTACCCCATCCAAACCAAAGTAGATACAAATTGAGCAAGATGATAGTTCTAAAC
Source organism: Gammarus roeselii (assembly GCA_016164225.1). NCBI lineage: Eukaryota > Metazoa > Arthropoda > Malacostraca > Amphipoda > Gammaridae > Gammarus > Gammarus roeselii. The sequence goes on from SDVV010004126.1 coordinate 15,972, forward strand.
AATCGCATAGCAACGTTCTGCAAAGCTCAACTAATCTCATTCTCGGACCATTGGGAAACGATGATCAACCTCTAAAACTATGAATTCGATAGAATCACCAACTAGGCACACATAAACACGTCTGGGCTTGATACCCTCGAAAGTATGCTTCAGAATGTCGGTGCTGGCCTTGTCACCGAAATTAAATAAAAAACATTATTGACGCCCAACACTAGACTCCGTCATTACTGCCCAACGGAATGAGTCAACGGCCGCCGCCCGAGCAAGTAGCAATCACGGACCCTGCAGTAACGATAGAGGAACAGCCAACCAAAACAGATACACCACTAACCAAAAAGTCCATCAAAGTAACACAGCAGCCCCCGACAGCAACCGAAGAGCTTCTGGCAGGATGCCGAGCCAAAATAATCTTAAATGTTACCATGCAAACGCTAGAAGTCTCCGAGACAAAATCGACGAATTGTGAATCCTTGCAATCAACGATGTGATCGACATAATAGCCATCACAGAATCGCGGATGAAATCGAGCACCAGAAATTATCTGGGCGAATTCACTCTCCCGGATTTTTACCTATTTCACAATGATGGACTTGGCCGTGAGGGTGAAGAAGTATTATTTCTCTTGAAGAATACTCTACTAATAATAGAAGTCTCTATTCCAACCAGCAGAGACGACATAGTTTCAATTTAAGTAGTCGGTAAACATACGAAGTGTCAAATCACACTGGTTTATCGTCCTCCCAAAACCATTGTCGCAGATGAAATCGATCTTTACAACACCCTCGTTGATGTGGTCCGAACGACATTGATTGGGAAACAGAAGAATGTACGGTCACAGGCCAACGCCTGATTGATTTTGCTGACGATAAGTTCATGACCCAAATGCTAAAGACACCTACAAGAGGTAGCAGTATTCTTGATGTTATATTTAGTGCAAGCGACTCTCATATCACGAACGTCGAAATGGGCGAACCCATCAGAAATAGCGACCACAGCTGTATCCGTTTTATGATTGAGCTTGAGTTGAAAACGTCAACTAACAGCAAAAAGTCCCTAACTTTGGATTAGCAGTTAAATTTGATAACTTAATAAAGGCAATGGCGTCAGCAAATATAACCCTCTGACAAGATTTCAATCAATTGCTAAGCAATTTTTTGAGTGCACTTCATAATATTGAAAATAACCATGTCCCTCGCAAAAGCTGGCGAACAGAAGTCAATCAGCCTAAGTACTGGAAAGGAGACTTGCAGCGCCTACAGTCACAAAAGAAAGCAAAGCACTTGAATAAACAAAAGCCCCCACGCGACGATGCTGCAAGAAAATGAATACAAAATCAGCTGACAGATTTTTAAGACGGTCCAGAAACGAAAGAAAAAATATTACGAAAATGAAATTGCGGCCAACGCCAAAATTAATTAGAAACAAATTTTCAGTTATATATCGAGCATAAAAAATTCAAGATCTGTAATTGGCCCTCTTCAAAATTATATTGGAGAGCTAGAAACTGACGACACTAAAATGAGTGTCCTGCTTAACCAATTTTTCTGTTCTGTATTTACGTTAGATACAGATACAGACACTTGGCCGCATTCCCCAGAAAGGGGGGTGGCCGACGGCAAGGCGCACCTCACACCTTCATCCGCTCACACTCACACAACTTGGCCCTTTTGTGCTCAAGGGTCCGGCCGGTACCCCCTCAACATACACTCTGGGTCACGAGTGCAGTCCGAGGATCCGTCGTCTGCAGCAAGGCCCGACAGTTTTCACTGGTTTACCCCCGCCGCGTCATAATGGCCAGCCCCCCCCCCCCCCCCCCCCCCCCCCCCCACGACCATCCCGACAGCGGGGTGCCAAGGGCGGGAACGCACATCAGAGCAGCATCAAAATCAACCATTCTCCATTCACGCCTGTTCATTGCACGCTCTCTCGCCACCCCCACATTCAATTCATGTCTCTTCTTCCCAAGGCCTGCTTCACACCATCCATCCACCCAAACTTCGGTCTAACTCTAGGCCTGCAACCATTCGCCTCAGCATTCATCACCCTTTTCACCAATCTCCCTTCATCCATCTTCTCCATTTGCCCGAACCATCTCAGAACACGCAAATCCACTCTCCTCCAACTTCTTCACCATCCCTGTTCTGTTTCGAACCACGTCGTTGGTGATCCGGTCTCTCAGCGTTACTCCAGCCACACTCTTCAAACATTTCATCTCGAATATATTCAACCTTCTTCTCTCCTCTGCTTTCACCCCCCAAGCCTCAGCTCCGTAGAGCACAGTTAGGACAACAGCACCCTCATACAGCCCTCTCTTTGCTTCCATCCCCAACGTCCTACAGCTCATTACACTCTATAGTGCACCCAACACTTTACATCCCTCCTTCACTCGCGCCTTCACTTCAGTTTCCACTAGTTCAATTATCTCCACATGGGAGCCCAGATACTTAACACACTGAACTTCCTCCAAGAGCTCTCCATTTAGGGTGACACTAATTTTGCTTGTATCAACATTCCTCGAGCATCTCATTACTTTACTCATACCTACGTTCACTCGAAGCTTCCTCCTCTATCACACTCTACCAAACTCAGACACTAGCCTACATAACTTCTCCTCCGAATCCGCAACCAGGGCCGTATCATCAGCAAATAGCAACTGGCTCAACTGCCAACTTCGCCCATTCGCTTCCAAGAAATCCAAGCCACGACCCAGCACACTTGCGTTCACCTCTCTGACCACTTCATCTATATAGAGGTTGAACAGCCAGGGAGACATCACGCAGCTGTGTCTCAGTCCCACTTTCACTGTGAACCAATCACTCACCTCGCTCCCCACTCTGACACATGCTCGGCTGTCAGCATAGAAACTCGGCACTGCTTTCAACAGAAGTCCGCCCACTCCATACAAACGCAACACCCTCCACAGCGCTTCCCTGTCAATTCTGTCGTATGCCTTCTCCAGATCCATGAAGGCCCAGAACACATCCTTTCCTTTGGCAAGGTACTTCTTACATACTTGTCTCACTGCAAATATCTGATCAGTACACCCTCAACCACTCCTAAAGCCACACTGTTCTTCTCGAATTGCGCAGTCCGAACAGGATCTAATTATTTTGATCAGCACTCTCCCGTACAATTTACCAACCACACATAACAGAATGATACCTCTCTAGTTGCAGCATTCATTTTTATCTCCTGTGTCCTTATATAGCGGAACAATGCAGGCACTGCTCACTCACTTGGTACCATGCCTGCCACAAAACACAAATTCAGTAACCTCACCAACCATTTGACAATCGTTACTACACCCTTCTTCAGGCATTCGGTCGCAATGCCATCCAAACCAGGGGCTTTCCCTGTTTTCATCACCTCTACCGCCTCCTGCACCTCTACCCTGGTAATGTCCGCAACAAGTCTTTCTCCCAAAACTGGCATCCGAGCACCACCACCCACAGCAACAATGTCAGCCTCTCTGTCATCCTCTACATTCAACAGCTCATCAAAATACTCGGCACACCTCTTCCGTACATCACCACTCTCCAACAACAACTGGCCGTTTTCATCTTTCACCACTTCCTCCTTCCTGGTCTCTCCCTTTCTCACCCTCCTCAACTCTTTCCAGAACATCTTTTTGTTCTCCTCAAAATTCTGGCACAACCATCTGCCCCACCTGGCATCAGCGTCCTTTTTGGCTCTCCCCACCACCTGCTTCATCTAGTTCCTCCTCTCTTTGTAGCTTTCATGAGCCACCTCTGTTACGTTAGAGAATGCAGATATTCCTGCCAAAGTTATTGAATAAATAAAAAATAAAGTTACAAAATCTCTCGGTCCAGTCCAAGCTCATCCCAGAAAACTGAAAGAGACTAAGAACAAAATTGCCGAACATGTAGTAATCATTTTCACCCAATCTCTCACAAATGGCACCTGCATCTGTCAATGGAAAGAGGCCAACGTCACCCCAATTTAAAAAAAAGGTACAAAAAGTGTCTCGGAAATTACCGTCCAATTAGTCTCACCTCAGTCATAGGCAAATTGATGAAAAGTTTGATGACGGATAAAATTACAGAATTCCTAGAATTGAATCAGTTGATAGGTAACTCTTAGCGTGGCTTCAGACACAATCGTTCATGCCTTACTAACATGTTGCTTTCTTTCAATATAATTGAATTTCACGACGTGAAATATCCAATCAAAAGTCAACAGCCCCTTATATGACACTATTGTAGTTCAGCCTTCTGCTGACTAACATTGGTTTAGGGTCACCTAGCAATCAGCTCTAGGTCTTTCGGTGCTTTGGTGTAATAAAACCAAATCTGTTAATAAGATTTTATTCAGCTCCAATAGGAGTATAAGGGCCAGCACATAAATAAGTTCACTGCTCATGTCAAGCAGACATAGCCAGTATTAAGGAGAGGGAGCTAGGGCAACTAACTCCAACGGAGATAAGGTGCTCAGCTGTAAAATAAAAACCAGATATCTTATTAGAAATTAGAGATATGTACATCTATTTACAAGGACATGCCACAAAAGTGTCCAAATTACAAGCATAGTGTA
>SDVV010004127.1:0-20521 GCA_016164225.1 Gammarus roeselii
AGGTTTAAAATTAGATAAGAGTGCATGACGGTTTTTGATGTTGATTAACATGTCGTTGCTGATCTAAGAGATTTGTAATTGGACCATTGATATTGTGCGGATCATTTATTAGGGTTGATAATTGTTCCAGCGCAACGGCGAAGTTGTTATTCGATGCTATAACAAAAAGATTGTATTTTAAAAGAGCATTGCATATATAATTCCGCATGACCTCATTTATCCGTCAAGGAGTGATAACTATTTTGCCTGTTCAATAACAGCTTGTCAACGGATCTACGAGCACTAATTAGTCCTGATGTTGTTTCTACTGGAACATTAAAAAAATTGTTAGGAATCAAGGTAGCAGAATTTTAAGCTATTCCGGTTGGATTACTTCTCAAGGAGCACAATTATGCACAATTTCATTATATATACAGACTCAACAAGAGAAGATTCATATTAGCAACTAATTATTCCAACGTAGAAATCGCCGTATGTAAATAGTTCAATCATGGTCTAGCAGAAACATTTATTTTCAATCTATGATGAACTATTTTTTTTGATTGGGTGGTTCATAAATTATGACAACAATTTCCCTTCTAGATCTAGAGCTTATATTTACTAACACATTCCACATAACTGAAATAAAATGTGCAATTATTGATCTTGTTAACACTAAGGTTATCTTTCACCGGACTTAACTACTATAGACTATTTTATCTGGGAATATCTAATGAAAGAGTCGACAAAGATAAGCCGGAAACTTTGGAAGATTTGATAGCGATTATACGACGAGAGATTCATGCTATTAATCCTGCGATGTTACGATCCTTGATGGACTCAGGATAGCGGGCGCTCGCATTTGCTGTTGAATGGCGACACATAAAAGATGCTATCGTCCAGTTAGTTCATCTCAAACTTCTGTTTTTTAGCCTGCGATTGGCGTCAATGGAATTCATTTACCATTTATTTTAAATGTTTATATATATATGTGCATATATTACCTTATATTTACGATATATGTATATAATAACATGTTACTTTATCTTTGACAATTTCGCTTGCTTCTTACTAGTAATAATTATAAATCTAACTTGCTGTTACCGTGGTTTGATGTAATGGTTCCCCAATGTAGGTATTAAATCAATCTTATTATTAAACAGATTTGTCCCGAAGAAACTCCGAAGCAGATGATTAAATCACCTTAGTTTGCTTATCTTCGTAGGCAATTGGGAGCTGTTCATATGAAATCTCAAATACAGACCCAACGATTCGGTGAACAGTCACCATAAGCCGACATTAAATTAGGAAGAAGAGCGCTGTTACCGATGTTCGGACGCTCGAGCAGAAATATATAAAAGGGCAGATCCTTTAAACTTTATATCGTTTTTCGGCGGACTTTGAGAGGTTCAATTGTCAAGTAAGGCTTCCAAACATTAGTTTGGGATCCTTTGTCACATAAACAAGAAAAGAAAAACTGTATCAAACACGAAATAGAATAAAAGGATATTTTTTGAACAACTCTGTTAACATAACAATTACAAATATTTCAAAGGATCTCAACCCCCCACTACCATTACTTTAATCTCTGTGAAACACAATCGCCTCGATGAGAACAATGTAAGCCGCACCTTGGCCTTGAAGCCCCGCAGCTCGTTCTCAGCAAGCCTGTGTGACTTTGCATCTCAATTTGTTGCTGAGAAACGACCGCTTCCGAAATTTCGCCACCGCATCGCAGGACGAACATAGGCTAAAGATCCACGCATTGACGACAACAAAAGTCGCAGACCTGATACATTCCGGAACCGTGGAATCGCTCTTAAAAATTTAACACCGACTGAGTGACTGCCCCTTTTATAGTCAATACCGTCTACAAGAAGTCGCACTGGGCGGAAATACCCTAACATCGAGCGCGGTGGCGGCGATATCTTGCTCGGCGTGTCGACAGTCTGATGGAGTGTACATTGAGGTGGGGAAGGGGAGTGTCGCTTTGATGTGTGCACCAAGAAAACATAACTGCCAGCAGAGCGATCCAATATCCAGTGGTGAAAAAAAATGTACTATCAATACATAGGGACAACTTCCAATATTTTTGAATTGACAGACTGTGTCACAGAGATGGACATGACTGACAATTTTTTTCACAACTGACGCCTAATAATTGAAACTGATTCAACCATTTATGCTCTTTTAGGAGATGAAGAACTCGCTTTTGACGAACGTACATACAATTCTTCATTGTACGCAATAAAAAGTTCTTATCCCTACTCTTGATTACAGAAAGCTAAAAAAAATTGTCAAGATGTGAAGGCTGAAGGCGGAGGCAACCGAAATGCCATTTTTATCCTTTAACTGGCATAGATAATGAAAATTATCGATTTCTTCATTGACTAACATAGTTCCGCAGAATGTGAAACGACAAATATTTAATTTCCTTCGACACCATGCCTACACTCAATAACAGGAACAGATCAATGGTAGAGGGCTTAGCTGTGGTTGCCGTCATTTAAACACTCTAGAGTTGTCTGTAACATCGGATACAAATACAGACACTAGGCCGAATCCCCCAGAGAGGAGGTGACCGACGGCAGGGCGCACCTGACACTCCTTCAATACACTCAAACACACTTAGCCTTTTCGGGGTAAAGGGTCCCGCCAGGAGACCCCGCAACTCATACACTGGGTCCGGAGTGCGGTCCGAAGTCCGTATCAGCAGCAGGGCCCGACAGTAAAACTGGTTTACCCCGCCACAACCATCTCGTTTCTTAACGCGACGTCAGGGGGGGGGGAAACACACCAGGGAAACGTCAAAACGCATTCATTTGCAGCCATCCTCCACTCATGGCTATCCATTGCACGCTCTAATGCTATCTCAGCATTCACGTCTCTCCTTCCTAACGCCAGCTCCACGCCATCCCTCCACCCAAACTTCGGTCGCCCTCTAGACCTACGTCCACTTACCTCCACCTTCATCACCCATCTCACCAATCTCACATAGTCCATCCTCACCATGTACCCGAACAAACTCAGAAAACTTGAGTCTACTCTGCCATCTGACTTCTTCACCATCCCCGTTCCAATTAGAATAACGTCGTTTTTGATCCTGTCTCCCAGCGTTACTCCAGCTATGATCCTTAAACATTTCCTCTCGAAAACATTCAACCAGCTTCTCTCTCTTCTGCTCTCACCCCCCAAAGTCTCAGCTTCGTAGAGCACATTTGGGACAACCACCACCAAATACAACCCTCTCGTTTCTTCCATCCCGAACGTCTCACAACTCATTACACTCATCAGTGCACCAAGCACTTTAAACCCCTCCTTCACTCGCAACTTCACCTCAGCTTCCACCAGTTCAGTGTTCTCCACATGAAAGACCAGGTACTTGAAACACTTAATTTCTTCCAGTCCCTCTCCACGTAGGAGTACACTAAATCTGCTGGTACCGACATTCCTCGAAAATCTTATCATATAACTTTTACCCACGTAAACTTGCAGTTTCTTCCTCTCACACACTCTGCCAAACTCCGACTCTAGCCTACACAACTTCTCTTCAGAATCCGCCACCAGTGCCGTTGAACCAACAAACATCAGCTGACTCAACTGCCAATTACGCACATTCGCTCCCAACAGCTAAAGCCACGACACAATACACTCGCTTTCGCCTCCCTGACCACTCCGTTCATTTAGAAATTAAACAGTCAAGGAGACATAACGCAGCCTTGTCTCGGTCTCACTTTCACCGTGAGCCAAGCCCTCACCTCGATTTCCGATTTCCAACAAATTTCCGCTCATCAGACGCAACAACCACAAAAGCGCTTCTCTGTTGACCCTGTCGTAGGTCTTTTACAGATCCATGAAAGCCCAGAACACATCCGCTCCCTTCGCAAGGTACTAATCCCAGGCTCGTCTCATTGCAAAATCTGATCAGTACACCCTTTACCACTCCCAAAGCCACACTGTTTCTCGCCATTTGCACCAGCCGTACGTACTACCTCTAATCTTCTTGATTAGCACTTCCCGTATAACTGGCCGACAACACATAACAAACTGATACCTCTTAAGTTGCAGCATTCATTCTTATCTCTTTTGCTCTTCTACAGCGGAACTGTGCAAGAACAGCGCCACTCAAATGGCACCACGCCCGACACATAACATTGGTTCAGGAACCTCACCAGCCATTCGACTATCGTTACTCCACCCTTCCTCAGGCACTCAGTCGCAACGCCGTATAAACCAGCAGCTTTCTCAGCTTCAGCATCCTACCTCAGCCTACAGCCTCCCGCACTTCTTCCTGACCCGAAGTAAATCATCCAGAAATTATTAGAGGCACGTTAAGCTGCAATATGAACAAGATTTGCGTCATATATCTTGACCAATTCTGTAGCTCAAAAAGTCACCTTGAGGTACAATTTAAAGTTTAGAAATTCTGCCCAATAGAAGCCTCATGTGCAACCATTGCGCGCACGACATTGTTTGCTTATTTAGGCCATTTTGATATCTACACAAATAACAGACTATTAGCTCTAAGTTGGTACAGTTAGAGCACATTCACGATTCAGCCTCCTCAGACGGCGTAATAGCTGACTAAAGCCGTCTCGAGAGCTCTCACAGGGAGGGGATCTGGGCCGATAGTTAATTTTCAAATGCGCAATATTGACCGGTATGGATTGCAGAGTGTTTGGTGCCGTTCGATATCAATTGATCCTATGACGTTTTCAATTCCCTTTATGATGCTTCCAGACTTGCTTTGTGGTGCGAGTTCCTCGCTACTGTTTTTAGGAGAGAAGGAAGAACGACCTAACACCCTCTCGACCAGCTCCTGACGGGGGAATGCAATCAGATAAGACGTTGATTGGCTCTGGTATTTGCAAATAAAGTATCCGTTCAGCGAGTCAGATGAAGCCTGGCCAAACGCGTACGCAATATTACGCATATATGGCAATCTGGACACTTTGTCTCGAATATTGCAAATACCTCGGCCTAAGCTGCAGAGAAAGCGTTATATGATACTGTACTGCTATGGCCGAACACTGAACGTCGGCCCAAGCTGCAGAGAGAGCGTTATATGATACTGTACTGCTCTGGCCGAACACTGAACGTCAGCTCAAGCTGCAGAGAGAGCGTTATAAGACACAGTACTGCTCTGGCCGAACACTGAACGTCAGCTCAAGCTGCAGAGAGAGCGTTATATGATACTGTACTGCTCTGGCCGAACACTGAACGTCAGCTCAAGCTGCAGAGAGAGCGTTATATGATACTGTACTGCTCTGGCCGAACACTGAACAATAAGACTATCGTTCAGTGCTCGTTCAGGGGTGATAACAATGCCTCACTGGCCAAACATTCAACAATACACTGTACAGTGGGACGGAATGAAACTAGAACAAAACCAAACGGAGTGTCGAAATGTGTTATTATACATTTAATGGTCAACATATAAGAATATTGTTATTGCACTCGTTATCAAAGAGTAAAATTATATTTTCTTCCTTGTGTACACCATTATCATATTATTATAAAGAGTTATGAAAGCGATACATCTCTTCATAGTATATTAAGAGAACTTGACACAGTTTACCTTCAGAAGTTGCTTGAGGGGTCCTCATGGTAGACTAACCCGAATGACCCTCACGACTAAGTCCAGGCGATTCGGATTTAGCTGGAAGATCCTTCTTGAGGGAGAACAACATCATCTCTGTCCATTCAAGCCTAAGGGTTCGTTGAGTCGGTCAAGAGACGTTTTATTAGAGTTCGAATATACAATTTGAGGCATAGACCACTGAACACAACCATTCCTGCTGGACAGTCCCGGCATGAACTTTCACGTGAACTGCCAACATCCTCATGGGCAAGATTGGGTCCCTCAAATTTTTTGCTTGGATGGCATACCGGAAATCCGGATCGAACTCTTCACTTGCTCATCAGTGCCTTGCTTCCTCTGAATACCTCTGACGTCATCTAAACCTGGAATCATGAAGGTATGAATGCTTCTTCTGAATACCTCTGACGTCATCAGAACTTGGGATCATGAAGGTAGGGATTGCAAACGATTTGTTTTCGTCGAAATTTTGCTGCGCTTTTGAATACCATCGTATCAACAGTGAAGTTCGAGGTGGTGAGTTCGAACCGCTCAAAATACAGTGATGAGGCTTTCCGAGCTGCTATTAGTCAATCAACGGGAATTTAAATGAAGTTCTTTTTTGCGTCAGGAAAACCGCAACAATAAAAAACACGATTAAAACTTGAGGAAATGGCAACTGTTTGGGTTTCCTGGCGATACAAAATGACTCCCAGGCATATTGATTTGTCGCGCATCTGTCAACTGGTAAGCCACACACATCAGATTAGAGCACTTGAGTCAAACAACCTTGTTCTCTTGGATCATCGAGAAAATGTGAAAATAATGCAAACAGGTTATCAGAAAACAGGTTGTTAAAGACTGAATATTTTTGCTCAATGACTATCACAGAGTAGTTCTGGTGCAGCATTAGTACAGTTGGTGTAAAAATTTGCGCCTAATCGTCTCCGATATGGGCCAGTAAAAACTCTGGTTGTCTTTTACTGAAAAGAATGAATAAAAAAAATTGTTGAATGGGGAAATAAATTTCCTTAAATAAATAACACGAGTTAGAAAAAAAATTGAATGCAGAACATTAATGAATGTAGTGTTATTATCATTCATGGGAAATTTTTCAAGTAGATACAATAAACAGGTACCGAATGTTTATCAAACAGCAACACAGAGTTTTCTATCAACAAAATACCTTATAATTGACAATATTACTATTAATATAGCGAATAAATGTATTGAAGGGATACAGGCAATTTTTAGTATGCACTGTGGAAGAATACCAATACTACTCCTAGCCGGTACAACGAGATTACCAATACTACTCCTAGCCGGTACAACGAGCTTACCAATACTACTCCTAGCCGGTACAACGAGATTACCAATACTTCTCCTAGCCGGTACAACGAGATTACCAATACTACTCCTAGCCGGTACAACGAGATTACCAACACTACTCCTAGCCGGAACAACGAGATTACCAATACTACTCCTAGCCGGTACAACGAGATGTTTGACTTTTTTCTAACCTATTTTTGCCGGCAAGCTCCAGAAGTCGAGGAATTACGTCAAATCCCTTCGCTGAGCCACCGCATGTTTGATGTCATAACCAAGCGTTGATTGCCTATCCCTACCTATATGATCCCTGATCAGAACCTTTTTTGACATTGTTACCAATCTCCTCAGACATTAACCGTCTCATCAACTCACCTGCCGTTGACAAAGCAGCAATAAGTGGTCTATTTGCATCTTACAGTGACATAGTTTGATCTGCAGCGAAATAAACAATGCAATTGTTTCGATGAGACTTAATACCGAAAATAAAAGGAGAAGTTTTGCATTTCCCCTACCCTTTTATAGCTATACATCCACGCTGAAATATATTACCTAACTAGTGACAGAAAATCGAATGCAAAACTATCAGTATTTGATTAGTTTGGAACCTAAGTCTAGTGTGGAGCAATAAGGCCTTTATTAGTGTGAAGGGTCGCTGCAACAGCTGACGTCATCACCTCGGATGATGACGCAAACCGCCGAGAAATAGACGACATTAGCAAAAGTTGTGACATCATTTGGGTGATGAAGCAAAATTGATTATTTATTCACTTTTTAAATCCGTGAGCGCTTCAATTTTCCATGTAGAACTGCTGATTGAGGAAGCGATTGATAATGCCGGGTGGCAATAGAGCAGAAATACATATACAACATGCTTTTCCATGTAGCAATAATGCAATTATTTCAGTGTAGCCCTGTATACATAGAAGCCTCAACCTAAAGAACAAGGCAAACCTAGCCCAAGCTATAACCCTAAAAGGAAGAACGCCATTTCGGATAAAGAGGGTCCTTTTTCCAATAAGCATTCATGAGGCAATGCGACCCGGAGACCGCGTTTATCGTCAGTCGATCCCTGTATCACGTGGATTGGTATGCCTTATAGACATCAATATATTACATATATTCCTCGACGTTCTATACTAAACATCTACTGCGATTGTGATCACTTAGTAGTCGCGCTAATTTAGAGCTCGTGGTAATTAGTATATAACAAAGTTAGTAGGTGTAGGAATTGTAGTTAACCTAAACCATGCAGGAATTGCTGATAAAATAAACTATGTTGAAATGGTTGATAACTTATACCATGTATAAACACGAGGAGGATGACGACACGGAGCTTTGGGCGGAGAAGTGTAGAGGATCAGCAGCTTTTCTTGCTCTGCTCTGTCTGCCTCGCCGGCTGAGCAAGAGCCCGTCTATGCGGAGATCGAGGAGCAGGATGAAGAGCGACTTGTGTGTCAATTCTTCGGGGTAGAGGGGAAGATGAACGAGGTCCTGAGTTAATTCCACGGTATGCAGTGGAGAGACGATGACGAGGGCCTTGCTGCAAAGATGGAAGAGGTGCGTTTGCAGACCAAGAGGCTACCCGAGTACAGCAGCGACCTTGACCGACGAAACAAGCGGTGTGTTGAATAGGTGTGGGTGAAAATCGACTAGGTTCAGGAGGATCTGAAGGAGGACATTCAAGTTTTTTCGCCAACCTTATCTTACCTTCCGATTTGGAGAAGGCAATCGTGGGCCTGGCGAAAACTACAAGGAAACTCGTAACAGAAATCGAGTTTGTAATCCCTACCCTACAGCTGAATGAAGAGGCATCACGTAAAATGGTTATCCAGGGAACCCAATCGATCGCGAATGAGTCTGAGGATTCGTGTCCTGACTTCCTCTCATGATGCATTGCGAGTGAGTCTGCAACGGCAACTCGCATCCACCCTTGAACCAATGTCAGGGTCACCCGTACTTGCTATAGGCCCGCTACTCATTAACACACTTAAACCCAAGTCCACCTACATTCCGTCCACCGATTAGATCTTCTGCTGCCCGGGAATCAAAAACTGGGAACAAGTAAGATGCCCCGATCTATGACATGCAGGAAACAAAACAGCACCTTAAGAGAGGGTTAGCGGCTCTAACTCGACGAGGCTGTGTATTCGGAAGGATATCAGCAGGTCCAAGCCGGTTCACGTGATCCACGTTCGTAATGCCAACGCAGAACACATTTGAAAAATTCACGAACCTGGACGGCGAACTGAGACGCTATTAATAGTTGAGTCTATCGTCCATCAACAGGGGGTGGAATTGTTTCATCGGGATGAGGCAAATAGGCGGATTATTTGCAAGCCGGTGTCACTCTTGATAAGATTAGAGGTGCCTTTGCGAAGATGGAGGTAAGGTCTTCATCTGTAACGGACAACGTTGGCAAATTTGCTTGCCAGGAACATGCAGCTAATTTTTGACCTTATGGCCAAGGACGAATCGAGTGGTCACAACATTCATCCTGTCTCGAATGAATGACGATGACGAGCAGAATGAATGATGATGTGACTATATGCAAATCTGAAGGAGTATCCTTCATCAACTTGTTTGTTGACTTTCGGGAGAGATTTGTTCTATTTCCGAAGACGGCGAACACCTGACGACGTAGGAGATGACAGACTAAGCAGACTGCAGCATGTGCGCGCTAAAACATATTTGCTCATAAAGAAATGGACCAGCTCGCTTTAGACGATCAAGTTTTGGCTGCAGAGAACCCTACCTGGAGGGCTCCGTACCTGCTGCAAAATCCCGGACGGACAGAAGCGGTGACAAGTCAATCGCTTCCGGAGTAGGAGGCTGCAGGTACGTTAGATGAGTGACATGACTCGGTCGAACATAGAGCCTCGGTAGCGGCGGAGGCGATTTTGAGGGTGGGAGAGTGATCCTATACCGCAGCCTCTAGGTCGAGATAGTACCCAATGGAGGGACCAGGGACCGAGATCAGCACCGTCTGAAGGTCTTATTCTGTAACGTGCAGTCCTTTGCCCAATAGTTTGACGAACTGTATAGACTAGTGACCCTGTATTCGTTTGATGTAACTGGAATGAACGAAACATGGCTCGATCTTCAGGGTAGAAAACTAGTGCTAGAAATAATGTTACCACGCTACAAAAGAACAGCGTGGAGAAACTCACCCTAAGTGAAAGAGGGGATGGGTCCGTGCCTTACCAAAATGATACGCTGCACCCATTCCTTTGAATGACACACACCAAATTTTAATCACAAAAATTAAGTAGCCATGCGGCATTGAAGCTGGCATTGGTGTACCGCAATAGTCACTCCTTTGCGGAGCACGATGCTCAGCTCTAACAGAAGCTGGAAGAAATAGTCTCGACTAATCACGAGGCTGTCCACGTCGGCGATTTTAATCTCCCTTATATAAAGGATACGATTGGTTGAGCCTATTTTTACTAGCTCCAGGTAACAAACAAACGTTCACCGTCGACAATGCCATATTCCAGTGTGTTTGTGAACCAGAACAAGGGAACAACACACTGGACCTAGTCATGTCAGCAGAGGAGCCCTTGGTCGGCAACATCATAGCCGGTGACAAACAAGGATGTGCTGACCACATCATGGTCTCACCCCAACTTTGCGCGGGCAGACTTTCAGAGTCAGAGGGACCAACAAAGTTCTCGGTGGATGCTTGGTACGTATCCTCAAGGATAGAGTTGGCGACGCCCACGACCGGTGCATACCCATGAGAACAATTAACCCCGGCGTCAGGATCAGGTTCTCTTGGTGGAATGTCGAAGTCTCAAGGGCCATAAGTCGCCGCGATCAACTCAATGAGCAACGAGTGAGGGATAACACGGGCAAGGCGAGTAAGCTGTATCGTCTGGCGTTTAGGACAATCACGAGGAGAGTCCGATCCTCCAATAGTCCGATAGCGGATAGAGCCAATGAGGATGCAAATGAATTTTATCGCCTTCGTCAATGAACGTATTGGATGGTGGTGTTCTAGAGACGTCACCTAAATACATGGCCAGTGTCCTGTAAAGCTTTTTTTTGCTCAGCGTTCACAGAGAGCCCCGGCAGTGAACAAGCCACAGTTTATGATGGGGAAGTTACCCTTAATAACAATGTTTTCACGCAAGAGGAAGTTGTTAAACAACTCGAAGGATTCAACATTAGCAAGTTAGTTGGTCACGATGAACATTATCCAAGAATTCTCAGAGAAATTCGATACACTTAGCTGATTCCCTGACCCACATTCTATTTATCGATGGCGAGGTAGCTGAAGACTGGAGAGTTGCTAATGTCACAACTATTCTCAAGAAAGGTGACCGACAATCACCCGGCAATTATCGACCTATCAATTTGGCGTCGGCCGTGTGCAAACCATTGAGAGATTGATATGAGACCATCTCGTCGATCACCTAGAAGACAGAAGCATGATCCACGGATTTACTGGGTGAGGTACTGGGTACTGGGTGATGTAATGGGTACTTGGTGAAGTACTGGGTACTGGGTACTGGGTGAGAGCCCTAACGACAACTGACATCTTCCCCTAAATTCATATTATGACCACCAGTATTAGATGTGAGCCCCAAGGACCACTCGCCAGCACCGTAAATCATTATCAAGGCCACCTTCTTCCCGTAAGCTATCTGCTGTTCGCAAGTCAAAGACCGGACACGAGAAGATGCCGGGACTGTGATCTCGCTTCATTATGTCAGGAAGGGAGAAACAACTAATAATCGTGTCACCTTCAAAGCTGGTCCTGTTCAAAATCGGCGACTGGTGTATCGTGTAGAATAAACTGACCAAACTCCTACAACACAGATTCGGGGCGTGACTCGGTGGGGCATCGAGCAGAGTGACATAAAATTCGTGTTTCACAGATGTTCGAGTCGTCGTCACGCCTAATCTTGGGATGAATGTTGTAGAGTAATTTTGCTAGTATCGGAGGACTTATTCCCGGCATGATAGTACGTCTTGAACGATTAGATTTTCCAAATGTGAACACTTAATGCCTTTCTTTCGCAAGGCCTTATCATGCTTCTCCTCATCTCTCCAATCCTCCTGCTTTTCCCCATTCCCCCAAGCCTCCCGCTTCAACGCACTTCTGCAAGCCTCCTGCTTCTCCCCATTTCCCCAAGACTCCCGCTTCTCCTCATTTTTTCAAGCCTCCTGCTTCTCATCATTTTTCTAAGCTTCCAGCTTCAACGAACTTCTTTAAGGCTCCTGCTTCTCCATTCCTTCAAGCGTCCCGCTTCTCCTCATTTCCCCGAGCCCCCGCTCCTCCTCATTTTATCAAGCTTCCCGCTTGTTCTCATTTCTCCAAGTCTCTTGCTTCTCCTCATTTCTCCCAGCCTCCCGCTTCTCCTTATTTCTTCAAGTCTCCCGCTACTCATCATTTCGCAAAGCCTCCCGCTTCTCCTCATTTCTCCTGCCTCCAGTGCCAACGCACTTCTTCAAGCTCCTGCTTGTCCCTATTTCCCCAAGCCTCCCACTTCTCCTCATTTCGTCAAGCTTCCTGCTGCTCCCCATTTCCCCAAGCCTCCCGTTTCTTCTCATTTATTCAAGCCTCCTGCTTCTTCTCATTTACTCAAGCCCCCCACTTCAATTCACTTTTGCAAGCATCCTGGTTCTCCTTATTTACCCAAGCCTCCCGCTTCTCCTCATGTCTACAAGCCTCCCGCTTTTCCTCGTTTCCTCAAGCCTCCCGCTTCTCCTCGTTTCCCCAAGCCTCGCCCACCTCCCCATCTCCCCGAGGCTCTTGCGTCTACACATATCCGCAAGCCCTCCCGTTTCTCCTCATGATAGTAAGAGCAGCGATCAGAATGAGTGGGCTCGGGCAGAGGGGAGTACCTTCTATGGTAATATTTAAACTGGTTCTCAGCGCCAACACCTATTGATCCGGACGGCCTTCAAAACACATTAATAAGTAATCAGAGTTGAATGACGAAAACATGTTCGGTCCACATGAGTTCCCCCGCCGCAATTTATTTCAGGAATAATTGACAGCGAATCTCATGAGAAGAAAATCAGCGAGAAGAGCAGCTTCTCGTAGTTGTGGGAAGGTCAAATTAAATGAGACCATACATGAAAGATCATAAAAAAATTAAATAATCATTTCTCACTGTATACTAATATTCTTGAGAATTTATTTCCATAAAACATTAGGAATGTTTGTCTAGATATGATTACAAAACATAAATTCATAATGTCCCGTTTAAAAAATATATTTTATTATTTCGTTAGACTACCAATAAATAATATTAGTGTTGCGATTGTACAATATGCACGTAAAGTGGGTGTAATAGCTCACATATTTTCTCGTTTGGGTTCCAGCATCTCAACAATGAGAGCGCAGGAGTTCGTGAATAGAAGGCATACAAACCCATTGCGAGGTGGTGGGATTCTAAGCGCGCAAATGAAGTAATTATGCAAAATAAGTATTTATAACACTGATGGTACTTGCACACGAAGTACTTATGGCACTGATGTTGCATGCACACGAAGTTTTTATGGCACTGATAGTACATGCACACGAAGTATTTATGGCACTGATAGTACATGCACACGAAGTACTTATGGCACTGATAGTACATGATCACGAAGTATTTATGGCATAGATAGTACTTCCATGCACACGAAGTATTTATGGCACTGATAGTACATGCATCCGAAGTATTTATGGCACTGATAGTACATGCATATGAAGTATTTATGGCACTGATATTACATGCACACGAAATTCATGATATAATACCATATATGTAGTTGAAGGTAATGAAGTGGTTGGATTGTGGAACTCAGCAGCTAAGCCAGTGGCTTTGATCTCTGTTGTTCGTGGCTATTGTATTAACAGCTCAGCTTCAACAGTTTGTTGGAAAGATCACTCTTCCATTCAGAGCTTCCTTACAAACCTAACATATACAAACAGTAGCCAGCTGTTATCAACCAAACAGGGACTATCTGTTACCAACCAGACAGTAGTCAGCTGTTATCAACCAAACAGGGACTATTTGTTACCAACCAGACAGTAGTCAGCTGTTATCAACCAAACAGTGACCAGCTGTTACCAACCAGACAGTAGTCAGCTGTTATCAACCAAACAGGGGCCAGCAGCTATCAAAACAGCAGTGGCCAGCAATTACCAATCAACAGAACCAGCTGTTATCAGCCAACAGTGGCCAGCTGATACCAACCAAACAATGGCAAGCTGCTATCAACCAAACAGAGGCCAGCTATTCCCAACCAAACAGTAGCCAGCTGCTACCAACTTAACAGTAGCCAGCTGTTACCAACTTAACAGTAGCCAGCTGTTACCAACTTAACAGGGGTCAGATGTCATCAACCTATCAGTGACGGCCATTGGTTACTGGCCACACTGGAACCAGCTGATATCAGCCCAACAGTGGTCAGCTATTACCAGCCCAACAGTAGCCAGCTGTTACCAACCCAACAGGGGCCAGCTGTTATCAACCTAATAGTGTCCAGCTGTAATTTTGAGCGACGTCGGGAACTGAGCTGCTCCAAGAGTGTAATGGGTAAACGCTAGACTTCTCAGGACATGTTTTAGTCGCTATAGCGAGATGATAACTTTATTTTCCTGCTAGCAGTATGATGGGAACGATTGTTGAAGCTTACTTGCTTTTGGCACATAAAACTCGTTCAGCATCGCAGAGTATGTCATTTTCGGTAGGTCTAGAGTTATAAGCACACTCTCTTGACTTACATAACCTTGGTATTACAGTGCGATACATAAATGTTGCACCACGTGGCGAAATCTAATCAGGAAGTAATGGTAACTGTTTGATGATAATCAGCGTTTACCTAGTCATTTGCGTTCTCTGAGTGGCAATTCGATGAAATCGCATAAGAAAATTCGTAGAACACGCGACAAAAACTGTTTCTGAAGCATAGCAAAGTATTCAACGAATACTTTGCAGCCGTCGTCACAGATGAGAAGATGAATAATATCCCTGAAGTCGAACTGCTTGGAGAAGTGCAACCGACGGAAAATATTCACTGTCTCGTTGATGAAGTAGTGGAACAAGTCGACAAATTAGGCATTTAGATATCTTTAGGACCATATCATGATCAGCATGCAAGGATGTTACGCAACTTCACCGAAATCATAAGCATTCCCTGATGGAGTTTTTCAACAGATCTCGAACTACTGGAATTAGCCTAGATGATTGGAAACAGCATAACAGCCATATTCAAGAAGGGTAGTAGGCAAGTACCAAAGAACTATAGAACAATCAGTCTCGCATCTGTGGTCGGCAGAATTTTGTAAAGATTGATCAAAACATGTATAGCATGTCCCCTCGAGAGAAACCATCTTATCAAGGAAACCCAATACGGCTTCAGAAGCAAACTCAGCTGCCTGGTCAATCTCCTAAACTGTTTCAATAAAACCGCCGAGATAGACGATGAAACCAAAACTGTCGACCCAATGTATCTTAACATTTGAACAGCGATTGAGAAGGATCTTCATGAATGTTTACTGAAGAAAATGAAAGCTCACGAATAAATGTAAACTTGGCCAGTTGGCCCCGAATTGACTCTAGGTCCGCAAGCAACGCGTCTGTTTTGACCAATGAATGATTCAGTGGGCTACGGTACATTTGGAGTACCCCAGGGCAGTGTTCTTTACCCCCTCCTCGTTACAGTCTATATAAAGTCCTCAACACCGGCATCGTTAGTAAGTTATTCAAATTTGTAGACGACACTAAACTCTGCCACCAAGTGGACTGTTAGAAAAGTTGCATAACTATCCAAAGTCATCTTGATAAACTATCGGACTTATCTGATAATTGGCAGATGAACTTTGTTATTGGGAAACCAACTGTTACGCACATTGGAACACACAATAGTAATTCTGATAAGTTATGGCATACTAGTATATGATTGTAGTCGACCGACTACGAGATTTTTGAATATTTATCACCTAAGACATGAAGTAGAAGCTTGCTACACGTGCCTATATAATCAGAAATTTCCCCTGCAAGTTCAGGGATGTCGTGTTTCCGTTTCATATTTCACTCGTCAGGCCCCAAATGGAAAATGGAGTGGAATTTTGGTTTGGCCCCTCACCTAAGAGAGGATAGTAACAATACTGAAAGTGTTCAGCACTGAGCTACAAAAAGGATTCCGAACTCGGTTTAGAGGTAAGCTAATGGAAACCTTCAAATACCTAACTGGATTTATTAGAGATGTAGCCCAGAGGACCTATTTCATCGGGAATACAAACAAATGAATAACATTTATGAACAAAAACTGCAGTTGAAATCGTCCATAATATCAGTTGTTGAAAACTTCTTTCCAATCAAGATAAACAATTTGGAAAGTGTACCAGAGGACGGGGTTAATTGTATCAACGGCAACACTTTCAAAAACCGCAGCGACAAAAACTGGGAGGCTAATCCACCACCCTACTAAAAAAATGGGGCTTAAGAACTATTGCTGTCGAACGGGACATCAGCGATCGTCGGAGCCTTCAGCAGCCGGCAGCCCACGAATGATGGGCACCACATCTAGCTGAGCTGGAGCCTTCAGCAGCCGGCAGCCCACGAATGATGGGCACTACATCTAGCTGAGCTGGAGCCTTCAGCAGCCGGCAGCCCACGAATGATGGGCACCACATCTAGCTAAGCTGGAGCCTTCAGCAGCCGGAAGCCCACGAATGATGGGCACCGCATCTTTCTGAGCTGGAGCCTTCAGCAGCCGGCAGCCCACGAATGATGGGCACCACATCTAGCTGAGCTGGAGCCTTCAGCAGCAGGCAGCCCACGAATGATGGGCACCATATCTAGCTGAGCTGGAGCCTTCAGCAGCCGGCAGCCCACGAATGGTGGGCACTACATCTAGCTAAGCTGGAGCCTTCAGCAGCCGGCAGCCCACGAATGATGGGCACCACATCTAGCTAAGCTGGAGCCTTCATCAGCCGGCACCCACAAATGATGGGCACCACATCTAGCTAAGCTGGGCGGGTTGTACTTCAAATTGTAATTTGAAGTATTGCTAGCATGCAGTCTTTAGGCGGCACAAGCCTGCTACTACTTAATAATACTGTTAAATAAATATATTTATGTATTAATGGCATCCATTAAGGCCATCTAACTGATGATCATCATTGAACTCCGCTTCTATATTCCTAACGAGCGCCTGACTTTGCCCGTTCATCATTCAGATTTACACGCATTTTAAAAAATGCAAAGATCTTCTGAGTGGACGTTTCAACAATTAGCTTAATTCCTATCCAGAAGACGTTCATCAAAGGAAATTACGACGCGCTTAAAATATTAACTGTCAATATTACTCGAGATGTCACTGGCATCGAGAACGATTGCTCAAACGCCACGACTCTTAAAGTAGCGGAAAAGTCACATATTTTCCAAAAGTTTAAGTTAAAGTCATCAACCCAAAGCGTTCAGGTAATATGAAACTTCGCTCTGAAAAGCTTTTCTCGGCAAGTCTCGAAGGTGTATTGCGTCATCATTCATTTGAAGACTTTTTAATTTTATCTCTCTCCGCATGACGGATTTGAGGAATACTTGTTACCTGAATCCAGGATATGTGAATCTATATAATCCAACATTAAAAGAAATAGAATAAAAAAAGTACGTCCAAAACAAATGACAAAATCAACAAAGAACTTGAGTCTTCTTATTGTGCAGTTCTGGGCATGAGCAGGACAGTCAGCATTCGTGGACCGATCGTCGACTGCATGGTTCCTCTTCAGCTGTAGAGCGGTCATCACCATCGGCTGATCGTAAGTGAACTATTGGGCCTGCCAATATAGAGTGACCGTAACTGAACTAAACTGAATCGAACAGGCGCTGCTTCTTCCATTGCTTCATTGATATTCTCCAACACAATTGAGGAAATTAATTCAAGAATTATCAAGAGATTTGGTTGCAATCACACAACGTTTAGGATTGACCTCAGCAATTTGAGTAAATTACTGAAACTATTCCTTTTGGCAGTTTGTCGTCCAGAACAACCATGCGCGGATAGTGCAGAGTTGTAGGGTATGGCAATAATTGCCTTGTGAGGTACAGTAATAATTGCGCTGTTAGGTACAGTAATAATTGCCTTGTGAGGTAGAGTAATAATTGCGCTGCGAGGTACAGTAATAATTGCCTTGTGAGGTACAGTAATAATTGCCTTGTGAGAAACAGTAATGATTGCGCTGTGAGGTACAGTAATAATTGCGCTGTGAAGTACAGTAATAATTGCGCTGTGAAGTACAGTAATAATTGCGCTGTGAGGTACAGTAATAATTGCGCTGTGAGGTACAGTAATAATTGCGCTGTGAGGTACAGTAATAATTGCGCTGTGAGGTACAGTAATAATTGCGCTGTGAGGTACACTAATAATTGCGCTGTGAGGTACAGTAATAATTGCGCTGTTAGGTACAGTAATAATTGCGCTGTGAGGTACAGTAATAATTGCGCTGTGAGGTACAGTAATAATTGCGCTGTGAGGTACAGTAATAATTGCGCTGTTAGGTACAGTAATAATTGCCTTGTGAGGTACAGTAATAATTGCCTTGTGAGGTACAGTAATAATTGCGCTGTGAGGTACAGTAATAATTGCCTTGTGAGGTACAGTAATAATTGCGCTGTGAGGTACAATAATAATTGCCTTGTGAGGTACAGTAATAATTGCGCTGTGAGGTACAGTAATAATTGCACTGTGAGGTGCAGTAATAATAACGCATAGCTGTGAGGTACAGTAATACTTGGGCTGAGCTGTGAGGCACAGTAATACTTGGGCAGAGCTATGAGGTACAGTAATACCTGGGCAGAGCTGTGAGGTACAGTAATACTTGGGCGGAACTGTGAGGTACAGTAATACCTGAGCAGAGCTGTGACGTACAGTAATACTTGGGCAGAGCTGTGAGGTACAGTAATACTTGGGCAGAGATGCGAGGTACAGTAATACTTGGGCAGAGCTGTGAGGTACAGTAATACTTGGACAGAGCTGTGAGGTACAGTAATACATGGGCAGAGCTGTGAGGTACAGTAATACATGGGCAGAGCTGTGAGGTACAGTAATAATTGCGCTGATCTGTGAGGTACAGAAGTACTTGGGCAGAGCTGCGAGGTACAGTAATACATGGGCAGAGCTGTGAGGTACAGTAATACTTGGGCAAAGCTGTGAGGTACAGTATTAATTGCGCTGACGCATGAGATACAGTAATACGCAAAGCTGTTGGGTACAGTAATAATTGCGCAGAGCTGCGAGGCATAGTAATATTTGAGCAGAGGTATGAGGTACAGTTTTAATTGTGCAGAGCAGTGGAGTACAGTAACTTCTGTGCAGCGCTGTGAGGTGCAGTAATTATTATGCAGAGCTGTGAGGCTTAGTAATTATTGTGCAGAGCTGTGGGGTATAGTAACAATTGTTCAAAGCTGTGAGGTACAATAACTATTGTGCAGAGCTGTGAGGTACAGTAACTATTGTGCAGAGCTGTGGGGTACAGTAACTATTGTGCAGAGCTGTGAGGTACAGTAACTATTGTGCAGAGCTGTGAGGTACAGTAACTATTGTGCAGAGCTGTGGGGTACAGTAACTATTGTGCAGAGCTGTGGGGTACAATAACTATTGTGCAGAGCTGTGGGGTACAATAACTATTGTGCAGAGCTGTGGGGTACAGTAACTATTGTGCAGAGCTGTGGGGTACAATAACTATTGTGCAGAGCTGTGGGGTACAATAACTATTGTGCAGAGCTGTGAGGTACAATAACTATTGTGCAGAGCTGTGTGGTACAATAACTATTGTGCAGAGCTGTGAGGTACAATAACTATTGTGCAGAGCTGTGAGGTACATCAATGCATCACATTACCTTGGTCAGCACATCCTTCGGCTCCTGAAAGCTCGTTAACGGTGCCTTTGACTGTCGTCCAAAGGGACAACCTTCCTCGCCTCACATTCCCCTGCCAGCCGCAATCAGGAGAGACTGTTGGCTGAGGGCATGTCGCCTTGACAGGGGAGGTGCTGGAGACCTGATAATTCTGAGGAGGAGCAGCCACGACGAGACATGATGGCCAGTGAAGTGAGGCCAAATAGGAACAGCAAAAGTCAACGCTGGCCAGTTGCTGAGAGATTCATGGAAAATGTTGGGTGCCCAAAATGCGGGTCACAGCGTTGCTGTCGCCTAACATTGGACGCTCGCTCATGTGAAATAATAGCAAATATGCACTGCAGCGTATTACTAATCCGGCTGTTCCTTAACTTTCCATGCGTGTACGCGGCAAATGGTGGCTCAGTATAATCTGCATGGACCTTCTCGTAAGGTACCTTATCCTCTTGCTGCATGGATCTTCTCGTAAGATACTTTATCCTCTTGCTGCATGGACCTTTTCGTATGATACCTTATCCTCTTGCTGCATGGACCTTCTCGTAAGATACCTTATCCTCTTGCTGCATGGATCTTTTCGTAAGATACCTTATCCTCTTGCTGCATGGACCTTTTTGTAAGATACCTTATCCTATTGCTACATGGACCTTTTAGTAAGATACCTTATCCTCTTGCTGCATGGACCTTTTAGTAAGATACCTTATCCTCTTGCTGCATGGACCTTTTAGTAAGATACCTTATCCTCTTGCTGCATGGACCTTTTAGTAAGATACCTTAT